>MU127441.1:541021-553197 GCA_014904945.1 Gyrodon lividus
TATGCAGAGTGAAAGTCCGAGATGAGTTCCGATGCATGAGCGAGCTCAGTCGCAAGGATCCAGGAAGTTTCTTCATCAGTTCCTTTGTAACCCACCCACCTTACCAGGTACAGGAGTTGGCAATTCCTGTGTTGGCGGTCGATTTTGGAGTCTAGGATTTTGGAGATTTCATATTCGGGTTTTCCGTTGACTTCAACTGGGGGAGGTGGGGGCTGGACCCAATTTGGGATGGTGTTCGGAGTTGCGGGTTCTAACTGGGAGATGTGGAAAACAGGATGGACAGCATGCATGGAGTCTGGGAGTCGGAGGGTGAAGGACAGGGGTCTGGCTTGGGCGATGATTAGATAGGGGCCGAGGTTCTTTTCCGAGAGTTTCTTAGAGGGGTGAGTGGAACGGAAGTACTTCGCCTTGACGAATGCTTGGTCTCCGATCCGGAAGTCGTTGGGAATCCGTGGGTCCTTGGTAGCGTTGCTGAGCGCGGGCCATTTCCGTGCGTAGGAATTTGTGGAGTTCCTGTAGGTCAACTGCATATTCACAGGCGCGGGATGAGGTCAGATCCCTGTTGGGGTAGACCAAGACGTTAGGGTGGTAGCCTTTGTTAGCGAAGAATGGGGATACTCCTGTGGTAGCACTAGGGGCATTATTGTAAGCGAATTCTGCGAGAGGTAGGAGTTCCAACCAATTGTCCTGTTGGTAGTTGCAGTAGATTCGGAGATACTGCTTGAGGGTCTGGTTTTCCCGTTCCGTTTGCCCGTCACCTTTGGGATGGTATCCTGAAGTGAAGTGGAGTCAGATGTTGAGGGTCTTTCTGAGGGAACGGAAGAAGTGAGAGATGAACTCGGAACCCTGGTCGGAGGTGATATGGGAGGGAACTCCGTGCTTGGAAAACACGTGGAGCAGGAATAGTGTCGTGAGGCGTGGAGAGTCAATAGTGTCATGAGTGGGAATGAATATGGATTGTTTGGAAAGGTGGTCAATGACTACGAGGATTGCGGTATATCCGCCGGAAGACAGGAGTTGCTCCATGAAGTCCATGGAAATGGAATTCCAGGGCTTTTCGGGGATTGGGAGTTGCTTGAGCATTCCGTAGGGGCAGTGTCTTGGAGTTTTAGCTTGGGCGCAGGAAGTGCAGGAACTGACATAGTCCTTGACAAAGGTGCGGAGGCCTGGCCAGGTGTATTCCTGGCAGATGAGCTCTAATGTCCTGTTCTGCCCGAAATGTCCGGATAGGGGGTGGTTGTGCTTGTACTGGAGAATGCAAAGATGGAGGTCCTTAGCTTCTGGGACAAAGATACGATTGTCGAGGGTCAGGAAACCTTTGGGGTTGACAGCCCACCGGGAGTCCAATGAGTCCGGAAGATGGAGGGAAGCTATGGGGTCGGAGGACAGGGAATCTAGGATGTCCTTGTGAATGTCTTTGATGTCAAGCAGGGACAAGGCCCAGAGGACCAGGGCGAGTAGGATAGTTACTCGTAGGGACAAGGCAAGCTGTTCCTGTGTGAACACCAGACGGAGGTTATGGGGATTGACGCGAGCATAGTCCTTATCCCCCTCTTTTGGGTAGACGTCCCAGCGTTTAGTGAGGGAGTCGGGCTTAGCTCCTGAGCGTCCGGGGCAGAATCGGATGACGAGGTTGAACTGGGATAGGAATTCCGACCAGCGGGCTTGCCGGCAGGTCAGGACTTTGGAGGTGGTGAAATATTCCAGATTTTTGTGGTTGGTAACGATGTCGATAGGGGTGCCAGAACCTTCAAGATAATGACGCCAATGCCGAAAAGCTTCATGGATAGCGAGGAGCTCCTTATCATGAGTGTCGTAGTTGAGTTCCGGGGCTGTCAGGGTGCGGGAGTAGAACACAACGGGGCAGAATTCCTCATCCGGACACCCGATTGAGAGGATTCCCGCGATAGGGTAGTCCGAAGCGTCAGTTTCGACCATGATAGGACAGTCCGGAATCCAGTGAGTAAGGATAGGGGCTCGGGTGAAGGCGTCTTTGAGTTGGGTGAAGGTGGAGCGGCAGGAATCATTGAAGTTCCAGGGGGGGTTTTTCTGAGTGAGTCGGGTGAGTGGAACAACAATATCGGAGTAGTTGAAGATGAAACAATGGTAGAAACCGAGGAAGGACTGAATGTCCTTGACTTTCCAGGGTTTGGGCCAATCTCGGACTGCCTGGACTTTCTCCGGGGACATGGTCAGTCCCTGGGGAGAGAGACGATAGCCTAGGTATTCAACAGAGTCCGAGTGCCACTCACATTTCTCCGGTTTGGCATAAAGTCTGTGTTTCCAGAGACACCGGAGGACTTCCTGGACATGTTTTTTGTGAGAAGCCATGTCGTTGGAATAGATGAGGATGTCGTTGAGGTAAACCACGACGCAGACGTCTAGGAGGTCTGCGAAGATGCTATTGACGAACCACTGAAAGCGGCAGGGGCATTGGTGAGCCCGAAGGGCATCACCAGCCACTCATATGAGCCATAGCGAGTCCGGAAGGCGGTTTTCCATTCATCCCCGGGAGCAATGCAGACAAGGTGATATGCATGGTGGAGGTTGATTTTTGTGTATACCTTGGTGCAGCTAGGGGAATCAAGGAGGTTGGAGATCAGGGGTAAGGGATAGTGGTCTTTCTTCGTGATTTTGTTGAGTCCTCGGAAATTGACACAGAGGTGGAGGGATCTGTCCTTCTTGCGGACAAAGAGGACGGGAGCACCATGGGCGGATGTGGACTGACAGATGAAGCCGTAGTTGAGGTGTTCATCTATGAATTCTCAGAGGGACTCGAGTTCTGTAGTGGAGACCGGGTAGACAGTCCCAAGAGGAGGGGAAGCACCTTCCTCTAAGTCAATCTTGAGATTGAATTCCCTGTGGGGCGCAAGGGTATCAGCCTTGTGCTTACTGAAGACATTGGGGAAATCGTGATAGTCCGGAGGGACAGAGGAAAGATCAACTTCTTCGGGGGTCTCGGAAATTCCGGAGTTCCGGGATATGGAATGGAGTTTGGAGTCCTGGGGACAGAGGTGAATGCTGAACTGCTCAGAACCATTGAGTTTGCACGTGCGCACAAAGGCAGCAGCATTGACAAACGAGATGCGAGGAGCTTCATGAGGCGGCTTGTCGGGAGTGTCAGAGTGAGATGGGGGGTCCAGGGTCCGGAATCTCCAGAGGTGACGTCGGGGGCATTGGCAAGTCTTTAGCTGGTGTTTGGAAAGTAATACTGCCCAGTACCCAGTCAATTGATGGATTCTAGTGGGTGAGCCAGTTGTGTCCTAGAACAAGGGAACAAGAAGAATTCAACGGAGTAACATAAAATGTATCGGAGGAGACAAAGCCAGAAGGGAAACGAACAGAAAGGTCAATGGCACGGGTAATCGTAGAATTGGAAGTACCATCAAAAGCTTCAAAGAAATAGGAGGAACGGATATGGTGCTTGTCAATCAAAGTAGTATCAATGAAACAATCAGTAGAACCACAATCTAACAAAGTGGGAAAAGCGGAAATTTCGGAAATTTCGGAAAGGGAAACAAGAGGCATAAGGGCCTTGGGATCATAAAGAGCGGATGCATTGAGACGGGTCTCCGTAAGTGCATGGTGGGATTCAACGCAGCCTCCTTCCTGTGCGGAGTCCGGAAGGCTGTGCCCTAATTTTTTGCCTCAGGGGTAGAGGCCTCCGGTTTGGCTTCCAGAGCGGGGGAGGTTGTCACTGTGTGGGCTTTGGACGCGTGGGAAGTGGACTTCTGGCAGTCCTTAGCTACATGTCCAGCAGCTCTGCAGAACATGCACAGCTTGAGGTCAAAGTGGTGTTTGAATTCCTTGGAGGTGAGGCGTCTGTCCTTCCCGAGTTTACTGGAGAGGTCAGATGCAGGTTTAGGGGCAGAGGACTTTGCCAACAAGGACGCAGAAGTGTTGGATGGAGTGACGGGTTTTGGAGATGAAGTGGTCGGAGTACTTTTGGAAGTGGAGGACTGGTTTCTGGAGGGCCAGACTTGGCGAGCGACTTTGGACTTGCATTCCCAATATCTCCCATCAATAGTCTGGGAGAGTGTCCGGAGCTCTCCTAGAGAGCACAGTTTTCTGATGTGGGAAAGCTTGTCTTTGATGCGATCCGGAAGTCCGTTGTAGAAGTGGTGTCAGAGGGCTCCCTCGCTGTAACCCCAGACCTAGGAGGCTAGGCGATTGAATTCTACCACATATTTGCTGATATGCTGGGAGTCTTTCATGGATAGGTGGTCGAGTTGGTGTTTGGCATCACCGACGGGGTTGTGGGGGCTGAAGTTGGTCTGGAGCTCGAGGATGAATTCCCAATAGTTGTCCATCCAGTCCGGATCGAACCATTCGAGGGCCATACCTTTTAGGTAAGACTGAGTGAAGGTGACTTTCGGGCGGTCAGTCCGGAATTGTCAAATCCCGGTTCTTTCCCGGAATTCCCGAATTGTCTGGAGTTGCGGAGGAGGCGGGGTTTTGTGGGAATTCCTGAAAGGGGTCGGAGGGGTAAGGAACTGCAGCTTCAGCTTATGTGCTGCGCCCCTGTATGAGTTCAGTTCCTTAATTTAAGAGTGGAGGGTCGGAGGCTGGTCCTAAGGTCAACTTAAGGACTTAGAGAATCGGAAGGGAGAGGATCAGGAAGGAACAGGATTTAGTTGATATTTGAACTAAGGAAATATCAGAGAGTACACGCAGGTTTATATACTGAAGAGTCCGGAAGATATAAAGATGTTAAAGTACTATCAGGTGAATTGGAGTTTCGGGTTTCCGGAGGAAAGGAAGGAATGAATCGGAATGGTGTCAGCATGGTAGAATGATGACTCAAGGCAATGGCGCAATAATTGCGAAGCAAGAGGGAAGGGAATTATTGATAGGAACTGTAAATGTCAAGAAGTGTCAAAGGAGAGTGACATATGTCAAGTGATAACCAAGATAGGGATACGAAAGTCTGGGACGGGAATACGAAAGTCCGGGACGGGAATATGAAAGTCCGGGACAGGAACTACGGGGTTCAGAATGTCCGATGAAAGAAAAATTGTCTAAGGTATAGTATGAGGGCCGGGGTTCGGGATTTGGTCATAGAAGTTCGGAATCGGGCCGGATTGGTTAGGGAAGTTTTGGGATGTGACAGTCGTCGCCACCGTTCCCATTGTCAGAGGGGTCAGGGGCGCCCCCGGAGGACCCCGGAGGGGTGACAACCTGCAGGAGTAGGGGTGGAGATGATTTGAGACAGAGGTCTGGCCTGAGAGGCGGAGGTTGATGAACGACGAGTGGAAAAGCTTCAGAATTGTTTGGCAACATCGGGGCCTCGACACGAGGTCATCAGGGAGTGCAGGGCATCTTCTCGGGCTGCCTGCAACTGAGCTGCATCGATGCTTTGCATACTGCGTGTTTGGGCACGAGTCTGGATAGTTCTAGACATGCGGATAAGATGTGATATTAGCGAACTCGTAGAGGTTTGAGTTCAAATATACTGTTAAGTCCGGGTTCGTTCCCGGAATTCCTGGATTGTCCGGAGTGCGGAGAAAGTGGGGTTGGCAGGAATTCCTGAGGGGGTTGGAGGGGTAAGGAACTTTGGCTTCAGCCCATGTGCTGTGTCCCTGTACAAGTTCTATTCCTTGATTTCGAAGCAGAGGGTCAGAGATAGAGATCAATCCTAAGATCAACTTAAGGACCAAGGAAGTTCAGAGGGGATCAGGACAGAACAGGATTTAGTTGATATTTGAACTAAGGAAATATCAGAGTGTACATGCTGGTTTATATACTGAAGAGTCTGGAAGATATAAAGATGTTAAAGTATGCCGGATGAATCAGAGTTTCAGGTCTCCAGAAGAAAGGAAGGAATGAATCAGAATGGCATCAGAATGGTAGAATAATGACTGAAGGCAATGGCACAATAGTTGCGAAGCAAGGGGGAAGGGAATTATTGATAGGAACTGTATATGTCAAGAAGTGTCAAAGGGTCCACTCCCTTTCCCTTTAAGATTGGTTTTGGGGGATGTGACCATGGGTGGCCACTGATTTCGGGGCCAGGTTTCAAGATCAAACCAACCTTCAGCCATCCTCGGGTGATGACCTCGGCCATGGGATACATCACCATGTTGGCAGCTATGACCATGGGAGGGACCCTGGCCCCAGCCACATAGTGTTCCCTAACTTGGCCCTATATCCATCATTAGCTCCCCACCTAATGGCATGCACTGTCCACCTACCAATATCTCATTGACAGTGTTAACTACCTGCTTCCATTCATCCACTTCCACCTTCCCTCAAAGTTTTGCAACCACACTTTGGATCAGCTGAGCCACTTTCTCAGCAAAAGACTCGAACTTTTATTCAAATCAGTAATTGTTTGACAGACAGGTTGGGTGGATGTGAGCAGTGGGGTGAAATGATTTGAAAGCCAAGGTTAGGTTTAAATAATAAACTTCATACCAACAGCATTGCCCAAGCACAATGACTGATTCAGTCTGGGAGTAGAATATCGACAAGACACGAGTCTAGGCATACCTTTTGCACACCATTTCATACCACTTCCCACCAAATCACCCATATTAACATTGATTATGTCCGACACACAAGCCCAAGATAATGGCCCTGGCCAGGTCAGGTTTGATGGTAAGCCTACAAATTCATTTTGCTCACCCAAACCAACCATTATCTTCCAGATCAACTGATGGAGATTGAACCACCATGTTCCTCAGATTTATTCTTAGCCCCATCCATTCCTTCCCAGACTTCCTCTTGGGACTTCTCAACCCCCCAAGGTTCCTCTATCAATCTCCCATTTTCATTTTCTCCATCATTTGAGCCCCCCAAGGTTCCTAGCCACTTAAGTGCTGAGTCCACTGCATCTGATGATCTGAGGTTTCCGACACCTCCAGTCATCCCTGACAGCAGTCCAGAACTGCCAACTCCACCCATGCTTGAGGACAGTCCACCCCCCAGCCCACCATTCATTTCCGATGTGGAATCAACCAGCACCTCTTGCACAATTTCATCAGAACCATCCGATACTGAAATTCAACTTGGGCCAATTCCTACTGGGATGGCCTTGTTTGGTTGGACATTGCCTGCTGGCTGCTTATCCCAGGCAGTGATCTTCAGCCCAAGGACTTGGCTCGGTTGGAATACTGTAAGTCCCATTTGATTTCATTCCAGTTTCACCATTCAACCATATATGCAGATCGGCTGATGCTTGATGGGTATTGGTGGCAACAACAACAACTTCCACAGCATCACACATTGAGCTGCCACCATGATAGATTTCTGCTCATGGCCTATGTCCACTATATGGATAGGTTCATGTATCTGACCGACCGACATGTGGAGATCTCCACTGAGATTAAAAGGCTATCAGCCACCTGGACAATGTGCTGGAAAGGATGGAGTGGAGTCACTGTATATACATAGATAGTGTATTTTGTTGTATCAACAATGAGTGGGTACTTAGGATTTCAATCAGAAACTTATTTCTGCCTTTTGTGAACCACTCTCCCCTCAGGGCTTCCCTCACCAAACTGGGTTGGTGCCTTTTGGCTTTGCTTTGGCCTTGACTGTTGCTTTGCTTCATTTAAAGAATGCGGCTTGATCTCAAAGCCATCCCCATGATAATACTCACTTACCATCTTCCGAGCTGTCTGTCACATCCTGAAACTTCCCTAAACCATCTGGCCCCATTCCGAACCCCTATGACCAAATCCCGAATCCCGGGCCTTGGACTTTACCTTAGACAATTTCTCTTTCATCAGACATTCTGAACCCCGTACTTCTCATCCCAGACTTTCTGCATTCCCGTCCCGGACTTTCCATATTCCCGTCCCAGACTTTCGTATTCCTATCTCGGTTATCTCTTGACATATGTCACTTTCCTTTGACACTTCTTGACATTTACAGTTCCTATCAATAATTCCCTTCCCTTGCTTCACAACTATTGTGCCATTGCCTTCAGTCATTATTCTCCCATTCTGATGCCATTCCAATTCATTCCTTTCTTTCTTCCAGAAACCCAAAACTCCGATTCATCCAACATACTTTAACATCTTTATATCTTCCGGACTCTTCAGTATATAAACCCGCATGTACTCCCTGATATTTCCTTAGTTTGAATATCAACTAAATCCCGTTCTTTCCTGATCCCCTCTGAACTTCCTCACTCCTTAAGTTGATCTTAGGATTGATCTCTATCTCTGACCCTCCGCTCCAAAATCAAGGAACAGAACTTGTACAGGGGTGCAGCACATAAGCTGAAGCTGAAGTTCCTTACCACTCCGACCCCCCTCAGGAATTCCCACCAAACCCCGCTTTCTCCACACTCCGGACAATCCAAGAATTCCGGGAACAAACCCGGACTTAACACTGTCATGATTTTTGGAATGTGGCCTGGCTGGCTTCGGGCCTCTGAGAGTCTGCTTTGGCCTGGATTTCCGAGGTTGCTCACTCAGCTTCCTTGCCACTTCCCTTGTTTCAACTTGTTCAGTGTCGGGTTGTTGTTTGGTAGCTTTCCAGGCTTTGGCCTTTGGTGGAGGGGTTGGCTTTGGCCCCATGATGCCTTCACCCTTGGCTTCATCACTCTTTGTCCCTCTTCTACTGATGACCCAATTTCTCAGCTCATTAACTATGTCTTGTTGTATCAGGAATTATATTTGGATAATACAGTCATGAGATGTACTCACCCCCTGACTTCCTATGGCCCAAATGGCTGGGCCCTTGCTGTCCATCAGTACCTCCAGAATCTTCCCTGTCTGTATCATGTCTCCACCCAGACCCATTCCCATTGTCCTGGTCATCCTGGGACTCTTCAGAGTCATCTACCCTTCCCTTCCTGCCACATCCTCTTGATTTCAATCTGCCTTCACCTTCAGTTAGTCCATCTTTAGACCCAGCCTTTCTCTTTCCTTTAGAGGCCTTCCTTCTTCAGGCTGCTGCCTCTTCATTGGAATCCAACTCCACAGGGTCTTGTAGGATGCCTGCCAGGTCTCTCCATTTTCGGAAGCTCAGGATGTCCGCCAGATGATCTGTTTCATGATCTCCAGGCTGACATCCTTCATGTCTGTTATCCAAGCCTTTTCTCCATTGCTAACCATGGAGACTGGATCAGCCTTCCCTTTCTTTATGTTCTTCTTCTGTGGCCAAACCTTGGCATCGGATTCATTGTCGTCAAGATTGGCTTTGTTCTCACCCCCATCCGACCATCCTGAGTTTCCAAGCTTGGTCTTGGAATACTCCATTCATCTTTGATGAGCTCCACCCCACCCATTGAATCCTGCTCCATTCCTGATCTCATCATTAATGTCATATCTATGGCCTGGTCAGCATTCCGAATACCTTTGGCTTGTGGATTTAAAGCTCGGTCACTTACTGAGTGGTCATGATCCACCCAGCATCGTCTTTCCAGGCAGCCAGCATGGCTACTCTCATCCCACACCTCTTCCACACCTCCTCTGCAAACTCCCTCACATATTTCTCCCCTTTCTGTAAGGCGGTTCTACAGTAGGATGTTAGCAGTTGGTCTCCATCCAGAGCTTCAACCCTTACCTTGCTTGTACCTCTGGAGGTGGTCTTTCTTTCCTCTATTCTTTGGCTTTGGCTTTGGCCTTCTTTAACTCCTCTTCGGTGAGACTTTCAATCACCTTGTTCATAGCCCATTGATACCGAGCTATCATCTCTCTGTCCCGGAAACCCGAAACTCTGATTTGTCTGACATACTTTAAACATCTTTATATCTTCTGGACTCTTCAGTATATAAACCCACTTGTACTCTCTGATATTTCCTTAGTTCAAATATCAACTGAATCCCATTCTCTCCTGATCTGCTTCACTCTGAACTCCCTCAGTCCTTAAGTTGACCTTAGGATTGACCTTCGACCCTCTGCTCTGAAATCAAGGAACAGAACTTGTACAGGGGTGCAGCACATAAGCTGAAGCTGAAGTTCCTTACACCTCTGACCCCCCTCAGGGATTCTCGACCAACTCCGCCATTCCATGCACTCTGGAATATCCAGGAATTCCGGGATTGAACCTGGACTTGACATTGACAAGGTGATCAGTTGGCTACTGGAAGGTGTGCTGTCTGGTCAGAGAATTGTGTTGAGATCCAGTCCTCCTGTTGTCTAGCCATGCCAAAAGCAAAGTATGTTTCTGTAGATGCTCATAGTCCTGTAGTGGAGGTTCGGTGGAAGACCATCCAAACCACCTGAGGTTCAAAGACTAAATTGGTGAAAGTCACTTCAGACAAGAAAAGGCCAAGGAAGAGGTCCCCAAGAAATACCCCATCTGCTGGCCATGACTTCCAAACATATGACCAAGGTGATTTCTATGACATGCCCAAGCCATTGAAATTTCCTAGCAAGGTAAGACTCTCATTTGTTTTTGCAATATACTCTTTGGAAAGTCAACTATTCCAGACACAAAATGACTTCCTCAGGGAATGGCAAGATCACAAAGAACTGTATCTCAATATCAATCTCTTGTTACAGCTGGAGGGACCACTCAATCCTCGGAAGTGTTCTCATTGTCTCGGAGATGGTACCTATAGGTGTTTGGACTGTTTTGGAAGGCCCCTCTTCTGTACTTCCTGCTGCAGAGAGAACCATAGGGCTCACCCCTTTCATCGGGCAGAGAAATGGACCAGAACTCACTTCCAGCAATCTTCTCTCTGACTGGTATGTTCCCTGATACTTCTACTGAAATGCCTCTGCTTGATCAAAGTGATGCCCATAGGCTGGATTGACTCTACATCTGGGACAAGATGGAGGGGTGTGCTCATCTGGAGTTAGGGATGTGCCTCAGGATGTGCCTGATGAGGAATGGGAGGGTTCCAGATTCTCCTGGTACCCTGGTGGTGGTGGACACCTCAGGGGTGCACTATTGTGACCTGGTATACTGCAATTGTCCAGGAAGTCCGGATCCTCACATCCAGCTACTCAGTGCAGGTCTATTTCCTGCCAGCACTGCTTGCACAAGCACAGTCTTCACCTTCCAGGTACTGGATGACTTCCTTTGGGACAATGTGGAATGTGGGACTGCAGCAATGAATTATTTCAGCAAGCTGAAGAGGATCACTTCCAATGTGTTCCCTCACTTGGTTCTGGTGAGATTCTCCACTACATATATGTACTACATGTCTCGGGCCTGATATGGGAGTAGGATCAGTACAGAGAGCTCCTTTGGGTGGCCAGGATCTGGAGAGTTCTCAAGCTTCTGAAATGAAATGGCTTTGGGCATAACCCGAGGGCCATCAGATCTGGCCAACTGGTCCTCTTTTGCCCAGCATGTCCACAGAAGGGGGTCAATTTGGATCCAGAAATAGACAAGGATATGTTTAGGCAAGCTTCCAAGCATCAATCTGGAAGCCCAACTAACAATTCTATGGTAGCTGGAAATATTTTCGGACCATCATTATGGATGGAAACTTCAAGGCCGAGCATATACATGACAAGAAGCCAGATGATTAGGTATTTTCTCATGGATGGCAAGGGCTACATGGTTGGTTGGGAAAGGTACCATGACTACTTGAAGGATGCAAAAGACTCTCCAGAGGTAGGACCGAGGACCGAGCTCAAAGTGCTGAAGTGCTGACTTACCAATGGCAGAGGTCAGACTGTAATAACAATTGGGCAGTGAACCAGGCCAATGCCCATAGGCATAAGTTAGAAGCCACTGGAATCAGGGTGTGTGCATGTGCCCGGCATGGATGTTTCATTCTACATTCCCTTGTGGACTTCCAAAAAGGAGAAAGGTACAGCATGCCTAAATTGATCTGGCTGACCACCCACTTACCCCATGTCAAAGACAGGTGAACATGGACTATGCACTCAGCCATGCTCTCAGACACAACATGGCAGGGATCCAAAGGGTCCTCACATTCTATGACATTAATTGTCAATACATGAAGCGCTTCAGACAGAGGGTATCCTAAAACTCATATCTGAGCATCCCGACCGAGATCAGCCTATGGCATGTCCATGGCCACCAGAATGAATGCTTTGCAAGATACTCTCCTGGGTTCATTCAAGGAGCAGGTAGAGTTGAGGGAGAGATTATAGAGACTCTGTGGGTGATCTTGAATGTGATTTTGGGTTCAGCCCAGGGGATGTCAGCTCCCCATTGGCAAGAACTATTGGACTTTCAGATGAATGACTCCAATTTCCAGAAGATGATTCAGATGGGTGAGACCAGTCTGCTCTGTCTGTTGT
>MU127441.1:553357-567522 GCA_014904945.1 Gyrodon lividus
GGGATCTCATTCCATGACTTTGAGCCAGAGGGGTTCCAGTACTTGGCTTGCTCAGGGGTTGCAAATACAGCAATCACAGATCCAGCTAAAGTTGGAGGGCTGTTCTTCTGGTCATCAGTCCACAGAAGCTCAAAGGCTGGCCCTGGAAAGGAAGAGGGATTGGTTCAGGACAGAAATCCACAGCTTCATCTTGGATGCTGCTTCATTCATAGGTAGGGTCAACACTCAAGGATCCGATGCAGCCAACCATGACAAGGAAGACTGGATTGATGACATAGTATCTGATGATGATGCCAAAGTAGCCTTTTGTCACATCCCAAAACTTCCCTAACCCATCCGGCTCAATTCTTGCCTTCAGTCATTATTCTACCATTCTGACGCCATTCCAATTCATTCCTTCCTTTCTTTCGGAAACCCGAAACTCCAATTAGTCCAATAGTACTTTAACATCTTTATATCTTCCGGACTCTTCAGTATATAAACCCGTGTGTACTCTCTGATATTTCCTTAGTTCGAATATCAACTAAATCCTGTTCTTTCCTGATCCCCTCTGAACTTCCCCGGTCCCTAAGTTGATCTTAGGATTGATCTCTACCTCTGACCCTCCACTCTGAAATCAAGGAACCAAACTCGTACAGGGGTGCAGCACATGAGCTGAAGCTGAAGTTCCTTACCCCTCCGACCCCCTCAGGAATTCCTGCCAACCCCGCTTTCTCTGCACTCCGGACAATCCGGGAATTCCGGGAACAAACCTGGACTTAACAGTATATTTGAACTCAAACCTCTATGAGTTTGTTAACATCATATCTTATCCGCATGTCTAGAACTATCCAGACTCGTGCCCAAACACACAGTATGCAAAGCATCGACGCAGCTCAGTTGGAGGCAGCCCAAGAAGATGCACTGCACTCCCTGATGACCTCACATCACGGCCCCGATGTCACCAAACAATTCCGAAGCTTTTCCGCTTGTTGTTCATCAACCTCTGCCTCTCAGGCTAGACCTCTGTCTCAAATCATCTCCACCCCCACTCCCGCAGGTCATCACCCCTCTGATGACGGGAATGGCAGTGGCGATGACCCTGACCGCTCCGATGACGACAACCCCAACAATGCAATTCCGCCTAACCCTGTCATGGTGCTTGCAAATGCAGTCCGCGGCCTCGCTGAGTTATCGCGCCGCGACCGCAAATCCGAAAACTCCTCATCTCCGCGCATGAAGGTGTGGGAACCCGACACCTTTGATGGGACTGACCCTCGCAAGCTGCGGGCCTTCTTGGTTCAATGCGAGCTGAACTTCCAGGACTGTCCCCGCGCATTCCGGACTGACCGCGCGAAAGTCACCTTTGCCCAGTCTTACCTAAAAGGTATGGCCCTCGAATGGTTTGAGCCTGACCTCCTCCAGATGGACGGACAACTATTGGGAATTTGTCCTCGAGCTCCAGACCAACTTTGGCCCCCACGACCCCGTTGGTGATGCCGAACACCAACTCGACCACCTATCCATGAAAGACTGCCAGCATATCAACAAATATGTGATAGAATTCAATTGCCTAGCCTCCCAGGTCTGGGGTTGCGGCAAGGGAGCCCTCCGACACCACTTCTACAATGGACTTCCAGACTGCATCAAAGACGAGCATTCCCGCATCGGAAAACCGTGCTCTCTAGGAGAACTCCGGACACTCTCCCAGACTATCGACAGGAGATATTGGGAATGCAGGTCCGAAGTCGCTTGCCAAGTCCGACCCTCCGGAAACCAGTCCTCCACTTCCAAAAGTACTCCGACCACTTCATCTCCGAAACCCGCCACTCCGTCCAACACCTCCGCGTCCTTGTCGGCAAAGTCCTCCGCCCCTAAACCCACATCCAACCTCTCCAGTAAACTCGGGAAGGACGGACACCTCACCTCCAAGGAACGCAAACACTGCTTTGACCTCAAGCTGTGCATGTTCTGTGGAGCTGCTGGACATGTAGCTAAGGACTGCCAGAAGTCCACTTCCCACACGTCCAAAGCCCGCGCAGCGACAACCTCCCCCACTCCAGAAGCCAAACCGGAGGCCTCTACCCCTGAGGCAAAAAATTAGGGCGCAGCCTTCTGGACTCCACACGGGAAGGAGGCTGCGTTGAATCCCACCATGCACTTACGGAGACCCATCTCAACGCGTCTGCTCTTTATGATCCCAAGGTCCTTATGCCTCTTGTTTCCCTTTCCAAATTTTCCAAATTTTCCACTTTTCCCACTTTGTTAGATTGTGGTTCTACTGATTGTTTCATTGATACTACTTTCATTGACAAGCACCATTTTCCGACATACTTCGTTCCTCCTATTTCTTTGAAGCTCTTTGATGGTACTTCCAATTCTACGGTTACCCGTGCCATTGACCTTTCCATTCGTTTCCCTTCCGGCTTTGTCACCTCCGATACATTTTATGTTACTCCATTGGATTCTTCTTGTTCCCTTGTTCTAGGACACAACTGGCTCACCCGCTAGAATCTGTCGATTGACTGGGTACTGGGCAGTATTACTTTCCAAACACCGGCTAAAGACTTGCCAATGCCCCCGACATCACCTCCGGAGATTCTGGACCCCAGTCCCCCATCTCACTCCAACACTCCCGACAAGCTGCCTCATGAAGCTCCTCGCATCTCATTTGTCAATGCTGCTGCCTTTGTGCGCATGTGCAAACTCAATGGTTCTGAGCAGTTCAGCATTCACCTCCATCCCCATGACTCCAACCTCTGTTCCATATCCCGGAACTCCGGAATTTCCAAGACCCCTGAAGAAGTTGATCTTTCCTCCATCCCTCCAGACTATCACGATTTCCCCAATGTCTTCAGTAAGTGCAAGGCTGATACCCTTGCGCCCCACAGGGAATTCAATCTCAAGATTGACTTAGAGGAAGGTGCTTCCCCTCCTCTTGGGACTGTCTACCCGGTCTCCGCTACAGAACTCGAGTCCCTCTGGGAATTCATAGATGAACACCTCAACTACAGCTTCATCTGTCAGTCCAAATCCGCCCACGGCGCTCCCATCCTCTTTGTCCACAAGCAGGACAAATCCCTCCACCTCTGTCGATTTCCGAGGACTCAGCAAAATCACAAAGAAAGACCACTATCCATTACCCCTGATCTCCGACCTCCTCGATTCCCCTAGCTGTGCCAAGGTATACACAAAGATTGACCTCCATCATGCATACCACCTTGTCCGCGTCGCTGCCGGGGATGAGTGGAAAACCACCTTCTGGACTCGCTATGGCTCGTTCAAGTGGCTGGTGATGCCCTGGCGCCCTTCCAGCGGTTCGTCAATAGCATCTTCGCGGAGCTCCTAGATGTCTGTGTCATGGTTTACCTCGACGACATCTTCATCTATTCCAATGACATGGCCTCTCACAAAGAACATGTCCGGGAAGTCCTCCGGCATCTCTGGAAACACGGACTTTATGCCAAACCGGAGAAGTGTGAGTGGCACTTGGACTCCGTCAAATATCTGGGCTATCGTCTCTCTCCCCAGTGGCTTACCATGTCCCCGGAGAAAGTCCAGGCAGTCCGAGATTGGCCCAAACCCTGGAAAGTCAAGGACATTCAGTCCTTCCTTGGTTTCGCCCACTTCTATCATTGTTTCATCTTCAACTACTCTGATATCATTGTTCTGCTCACCTGACTCACTTGGAAAAACACCCCTTGGAACTTCGACGACTCCTGCCGCTCCACCTTCACCCAACTCAAAGACGCCTTCACCCGAGCCCCTATCCTTACTCACTGGATTCCGGACTGTCCTATCACAGTTGAAACCAACACTTTGGACTATGCTATCGCAGGAATCCTCTCGATCCAGTGTCCAGATGAGGAATTCCACCCCGTCGTGTTCTACTCCTGCACCCTGACAGCCCCGGAACTCAACTATGACACCCATGATAAGGAGCTCCTCGCTATCCATGAAGCTTTCCGGCATTGGCATCACTATCTTGAAGCTTCCGGCACCCCTATCGACATCGTTACCAACCACAAAAATCTGGAATATTTCACCACCTCCAAAGTCCTGACCTGCCGGCAAGCCCGCTGGTCGGAATTCCTATCCCAGTTCAACCTCATCATCTGGTTCCGCCCCGGACCCTTAGGAGCTAAGTCTGACTCCCTCACTAGACACTGGGACATCTACCCAAAAGAGGGGGATAAGGACTATGCTTGCGTCAATCCCCATAACCTCTGTCTGGTGTTCACACAGGAACAGCTTGCCTCATCCCTACGAGCAACTATCCTACTCACCCCGGTCCTCCAGGCCTTGTCCCTGCTTGACATTGAAGACATTCACAAGGACATCCTAGATTCCCTGTCCTCCGACCCCATAGCTTCCCTCCATCTTCCAGACTCGTTGGACTCCTGGTGGGCTGTCACATCTTTGTCCCGGAAGCTAAGGACCTCCGTCTTTGCATTCTCCGATACAAGCACGACCACCCCCTATCCGGACATTTCGGGCAGAACAGGACATTAGAGCTCGTCCGCCGGGAATACACCTGGCCAGGCCTCTGCACCTTTGTCAAGGACTATGTCAGTTCCTGCACTTCCTTCCTGTGCCCGAGCTAAAACTCTGAGACACCGCCCCTACAGAATGCTCAAGCAGCTTCCGATCCCCGAAAAGCCCTGGAACTCTGTTTCCATGGACTTCATTGAGCAACTTCAGTCTTCCAGTGGATATACCACAATCCTCGTAGTCATTGACTGCCTTTCCAAACAATCCATATTCATTCCCACTCATGACACTATGACTCTCTGAGCCTCACAAAATTATTCCTACTCCACGTGTTTTCCAAGCACAGGGTTCCCTCCCATATCACCTCCAACCGGGGTTCTGAGTTCGTCTCCCATTTCTTCTGTTCCCTTGGGAAAGCCCTCAACATCAGACTTCACTTCACTTCAGGATATCATCCCAAAGGCGACAGGCAAACAGAATGGGCAAACCAGACCCTCAAGCAGTATCTCCGAATCAACTGCAACTACCAACAGGACAATTGGTCGGAACTCTAACCCCTCATGGAATTCACTTACAATAATGCCCCTAGCGCTACCACAGGAGTATCCCCGTTCTTCGCTAACAAAGGCTACCATCCCAATGTCTTGGTCTACCCCAAAAGGGATCTGATCTCATCCTGCACCTGCAAATACACAGTTGACCTACAAGAACTCCACGAATTCCTACAGACAGAAATGGCCCGTGCTCAGCAATGCTACCAAGGACCCGCAGACTCCTGACGACTTCCAGCACCGGACTTCCAGATCGGAGACCAAGTGTTTGTCAAGGCGAAGTATTTCCATTCCACTTGCCCTTCCAAGAAACTCTCGAAAAAGGGTAAAGTGGGCGGGTTATGAAGGGACTGATGAAGAAACTTCCTGGATCCTCGTGACCGAGCTTGCTCACGCATTGGAACTCATCTCGGACTTTCACTCCACATATCCCGGAAAGTCTGGACCCCTTAATTCACTCGGATGAGGGTGGAAATATGATTTTCGATTCACCTAAACAAAACTACGCTAATTGTACAGGAAGGAGACCGATGGGAGACACTATACTACCTCCCCATCTCCATCTTCCTCACCCCCTCCTCACCCTCATCCTCCACCTCTTCCAGTCCTTCCCCCCGCATGGCGACACCACTTCCATGGCCGCCCACTTCCCTGCTCTGGCCTCCTGAATTCTCTGGGTGGACTCCTACACACGTTCTTCCTCCTCTTGTTGGAGATGGGCGATTTCGTTGTTGGATTGCGAGTGAGTAGACATGATGGATGGTGGAACTAAACAACAGGCAGTCAACGGTCACAAGGCACCTCAGATTGATCCCCGCTTTTCAAACTCTGCCATACTTCTATTTCCTATCATGGACTCCTATTCAGGCACTCAAGGGTTTGTGCCTAAGAGGGGGATACTGTCACATCCCAAAACTTCCCTAACCCATCCGGCCCATCTGGAAGGCTGTGCCCTAATTTTTTGCCTCAGGGGTAGAGGCCTCCAGTTTGGCTTCTGGAGCAGGGGAGGTTTTTGCTGCATGGGCTTTGGATGCACGGGAAGTGGACTTCTGGCAATCCTTAGCCATATGTCCCGTGGCTCTGCAGAACATGCACAGCTTTAGGTCGAAGCAGCGCTTGCATTCCTCAGAGGTGAGGCATCCATCCTTCCCGAGTTTGCTGGAGAGGTCAGATGCAGGTTTCGGGGTAGGGGTGGAGGACTTTGCCAACGAGGATGCGGAAGTGTTGGACGGAATGGCGGGTTTCGGAGATGAGGTGGTGGGAGTGCTTTTGGATGTGAAGGACTGGTTTCCAGAGAGTCTGATCTGGCGAGCGACTTCGGACTTGCATTCCCAATATCTCCCGTTGATAGTCTGGGAGAGAGTCTGGAGTTCTCCTAGGGAGCACGGTTTTCCGATGCGGGAAAGCTTGTCTTTGATGCAATCTGGAAGTCCATTGTAGAAGTGATGTCAGAGGGCTCCCTTGCCATAACCCCGGACCTGGGAGGCTAGGTGATTGAATTCCACCACATACTTGTTGATATGCTGAGAGTCTTTCATGGATAGATGGTCAAGTTGGTGTTCCACATCACCGACGGGGTCATGGGGGCTGAAGTTGGTCTGGAGCTTGAGGACAAATTCCCAATAATTGTCCGTCCATCTGGAGGAGGTCAGGCTCGAACTACTTGAGGGCCATACCTTTTAGGTAGGACTGGGCAAAGGTGACTTTCATGCGGTCAGTCCGGAATGTGCGTGGACGGTCCTGGAAGTTCATTTTGCATTGGACCAGGAAGGCCCGCAGCTTGTGAGGGTCAGTCCCATTGAAGGGTTCGGGTTCCCACACCTTTGTGCGTGGAGATGAGGAGTTTTTGGATTCATGGTCGCGGCGTGATAACTCAGCAAGGCCGTGAACTGTGTTGGCAAGTGCCATGATGGGGTTAGGCAGGATTGCATTATCAGGGTCGTTGTTGAAGGGGTTGCCATCATCAGAGGGGTTGGGGTCGTTGTCACCACCGTTCCCATCATCAGAGGGGTCAGGGGCACCCCTGGAGGGGTCACGACCTGCAGGAGTAGGGGTGGAGATGCTTTGAGATGGAGGTCTTGTCTGGGATGTGGAGGTTGATGTACGATGAGCAGAAAAGCTTTGGAATTGTTTGGCGACATTGGGGCCTCGACGTGAGGTCATCAGGGAGTGCAGGGTGTCTTCTCAGGCTGCCTCTGACTGAGCTGCATCAATGCTTTGCATACTGCGTGTTTGGGCACAAGTCGACATCAGAAGGCAGTAGACCAGTCAGTAGACCAGTCCCAGGTTGAGACTTTTGGGTTAAGTCAGTGAGGGGTTTAGCAATTGTCAAGAAAGAAGGAATGAATTGTCAGTAGAAGTTGCAGAATCTGAGGAAAGAGTGGACTTGCTTGATGCAAGTCAGGGTTTGCCATTTGGAAATGGGGTCCATCTTTACTGCTCCCTCTCAGATGATCAGTCCAAGGAAATCGACTTCATCAGTAGCAAACTTGCACTTCTCCAACTTCAAATAGAGGTTGTTTTCTTTGAGTTGTCAAAGGACTTTCAGGGTCCATTCATGATGGAGAGTGGCATCAGAGGAGTGGATGAGGATGTCATCCATATAGATGATGAGCCATCCTTCCACAATGAAGTTGGCAAAGACATGGTTCATGAATGCCTGGAAGGTTGGGGGAGAGTTGCAGAGTCCAAAGAACATAATGTTCGGTTCGAAAAGACAGAAGGGAGTGATGAAGGTGGCCTTCCATCAGTCAGTTGGTTTGATTTGGATGTTGTTGTAGCCCCATCTGATGTCCACCTTACTAATGATCTTCCATCCTTTCAACTTGTCAACAAGGTCGGAGACTAGGGGAAGAGGGTAGGCATTCTTTATCATATGAGAGTTCAGGTATTGGTAGTCCTGGCAAGGGCAAATGGATCCATCTTTCTTATGGATGAAGAAGAAAGGGGAAGCTTGTGGTGACTGAGAGAGAAATCTTTCCGGTTTCAAGATGTTCCTTAATGAACTCCTTACACACCTCCTCTTCCTTTGGGTTCAAGTAGTATGTCTTGGCCACTTTAGGGACAAAGGAATCGTCGAGGTCTATGGTGTGGTTGAAAGGATGGGATGGGGGTATGTGGTCAGTTGCTTTCTTGTCAAAGACATCAGCAAATTCTGCGAATTTGGGGGGAAGGACTGGTTTTTTGTTCTTTTCTTCTGCATCTTTCTGGGCAAGTTCTATAGCAAGGGTAACCTTGCAGAAGTCATAGGTCATGGAGTTGATTTTCTTCTTGAGTTTCTTTGCAAGACGTGTTTCGGGGTTGAGTTCAAGATACCAAAGAAGGTATCGCTGGGTGATGGCATCGGGGGTGTCATGTCAGGGAAAAGCCTTCTTATCAGGGAAAGAAAGGGTTTCGGCTTCCCAGTCAACGTTTAGGTTGTGCTGGCGTAGCCAGGGGAGGCCCAGGATGATGTTTTCCTTTCTGCAGTTCATCACATACAGCTCTTGTTCCATTTTATTGTTGCCAATGCGGAGAGTGAGGGTAGTAGAGAACTTGATCAATCCAGCTACATTTGGAGATCTGTCTGCATTGTAGGGCTTCAGGGGAACAGGGAGTCATTTCATGGGGAATCTGTTTTTAAGGGCGAAGTGTTGATTAATGATGGAGGCCACTGCTCCACAGTCAAGAAGTGCTTGGGTGTCGACAATTTTTCCTGTCTTAGTAGCGAAAATGGCAGTTGGAATGTGCATTAATTTAGAAGTTTGCTCAGCTACTATTACAGAAGTTGTTCTAGAAGAGGTCTGCGTCGATTTGGTTCTCCTTTCTAAAAATCCTGCCCATCTAATCTGATCTTGGCGATGGGGAGGGCATCAGGAGTGTCTTGCTTGGGATTCTCGAAGCAGACTTTGAGGACATCCAATATCTCAGCTTCAGAGACGTTGTTCTTCTGGAGTTCGGAGATGAAGTTTTCTACAGAGGACAGTGTTTTAGCGGGGATTTCTACCATCTTGATGGGGGTTGGTCAAGGGGAAGAAGTCTTTTGAGGAAGATGACCATTCTTGTGGTTGGTGGAGCGGTTTCCTTGTTTTCCGCAGACAAAGCATAGTCCCTTCTTCATATACTCAGCCCGCTTGACAGGCATGAGTTAGACAGAGTCGATGTCCATAGCATCAGGGTCAGGGGCAGAGGTTGAGGAAGTGGGAGGTTGGGAATATGTGGATCAGTTCTGTAGCGCCTTGATGTGCTGGTTCTGTATATGGAAGTGTTCTGCTTTGGCAATCCACTTGTCGATGGTGTCAGGGATGGTGTCCATGTTCAAAATTTGGGTCAAGAGATTCCTCTCAAGACCGTTCGTGTACCAGGAAGTAAGGGTGGACTCATCAGTCACACCAGATTGGCTTTTCAGGAGCCGGAATTCAGCATTGAACTTCTCAAGAGGGCCGCAGTGGCATTGAGTTAGGGAAGTGAGTTTGGCAAGCGCATTTCCCTTGGTATCAGAGATGATGAAAGCAGTCTTGAAGCTTTGGGTGAAGTCTGACCACTTTCCCCATCCCTTGTTACTGGCAGCTTCAGCCCAAGAAGTGGCTGTCTCCTTGTTCATGAAGCTAAGGGCAGCAATGATCTTCTTTTTGTTGGTAACATAAATGTGGTCATTGAGTTCGAAATAGGATATGACTGAGTACATCCATCGGGTGGCATCATTGGTGTTGCTGTCAAAGGCAGAAGGGGTGCCAATCTTTAGTTCCGAGGCTTTGGAGGCCATAGTTGGTTTGTTATTGGGATCTGTGGGTTTGGTGACAGAAAACTCGTCATCAGGGATCTTGGGTTTGGTGGGGTCACAGTCAGAGCTTTTGAAGGACTCTGGTGAACCGTCTTCCATAGAAGAATCAGGTGGGAGATCTTTCGCGTCTTGCTTAAGAGCGAATCTGTTGTTCAGGTCAAGGCTGTTGGGGTAAAGACCTTGTCGGGTTCTGGTGTTCTTTCTTCTAGAAGAAGAAGGTTCATTTGCAGTTCCGAATGGAGACCACATCTTGTTCAATTGGTCTGCACAAAGGCAGTATCTGGTTGTCAGGGGATAGGCTGCATGGTAGCAGTATCGAGTAAGAAGTTAGATCTTTTGTTACACTGATGAGGTCATGAGAGCTTGATCAGATAATACCAACAAGCCCTATTGTCAAGTAGGGCAAGATCTATTGGAAGTCTTTACTGGCAGACTATAGGCCAATTGGTGAAGTGAGTTCTCAGACCAAGAGATAGCTGGTTAAGCTATGTATTGTGTAGATCTAACTTGGGTTGTAACCAAGTAGAGTACAGACCTTTATACTACAGGGAATGGTGCATGGACCAAGGTATCCAAAGTAGGTATCTGTCACATCCCGAAACTTCCTTAACCCATCTGGCCCAATTCCGAACCTCTATACTCCAATCCCGAATCCCGGGTCTCGGACTTTACCTTAGATGATTTCTCTTTCATCGGACATTCCGAACCCTGTACTTCCCGTCCCGGACTTTCACATTCCTGTCCCGGACTTTCCGCATTCCTGTCCTGGACTTCCGTATTCCCATCCCGGACTTTTGTATTCCTAACTCGGTTATCTCTTAACATATGTCACTTTCCTTTGACACTTCTTGACATTTACAGTTCCTATCAATAATTCCCTTCCCCCTTGCTTCGCAACTATTGCACCATTGCCTTCAGTCATTATTCTACCATTCTGACGCCATTCCGATTCATTCCTTACTTTCTTCCGGAAACCCGAAACTCCGATTCATCCGACATACTTTTAACATCTTTATATCTTCTGGACTCTTCAGTATATAAACCCGTGTGTACTCTCTGATATTTTCTTAGTTTGAATATCAACTAAATCCCGTTCTTTCCTGATCCCCTCTGAACTTCCTCAGTCCTTAAGTTGATCTTAGGATTGATCTCCAACCCTCCACTCCAAAATCAAGGAACAGAACTTGTACAGGGGCGCAGCACATAAGCTGAAGCTGACATTCCTTACAACTCCAACCCCCCTCAGGAATTCCCGCCAATCTCCGCCTTCTCCGCACTCCGGACAATCCAGGAATTCCAGGAACGAACACAGGATTAACAGTATTGTCCAAGAAAGGTAACTAAAGATAAACGCCATTGGGCAGAAGGTCATAGAATATGAAAGAAGAAAGATAAGGCCAGGGACTTTGCCTGGAATCACTGGTTGTACAAAGGGTCAAAAGAGGAAAGAGGTCATGCGATGGAATAGAGTCACATGAGAAGAAAAAGAAAAAGG
The DNA here is from genome assembly GCA_014904945.1 of Gyrodon lividus. Lineage (NCBI taxonomy): Eukaryota > Fungi > Basidiomycota > Agaricomycetes > Boletales > Gyrodontaceae > Gyrodon > Gyrodon lividus. Next base: position 564,636 of record MU127441.1, read on the forward strand.
GCTAAAATGGTTCTACCATAACAGGGAGCAGAAGTAGGTCAGGTTCTTGTGGTCCATCAGGACCATCACAGGATGTATGGTTCCTTGGAGATAATGTCTCCAAGAGGTCAGGGCATTGATGATGGCGAGAAGTTCTCGGTCATAGATGTCATAATTTTGTTCCGCAGGGGAGAATGTTTCAGAGAGATATGTGCAAGGGTGGAGATTGCCATTGACATCCTTCTGCATAAGAACACCTTTGGTGGCATGGAGGGAGGCATTGGTCATGACAAAGAATGGTTTTTCAACATCAGACATGGTCAACACGGGTCATTGCATATAGAGGTGTTGGAGATGCCAAAAGGCAGTCTCACAGTCAGTGGACCAGTCCCAGGTTGAGGAGTTTTGGGTCAGATTGGTGAGGGGCTTTGTGATAGTCGAAAAGGAGGGAATGAATCATTGGTAAAAGTTGCAGAATTTGAGGAAAGAGCGGACTTGCTTGACGCAGGTCGGGGTTTGCCACTTGGCAATGGCATCCAGCTTGATGGGATCCATCTTCACTGCTCCCTACCAAATGATCAATCCAAGGAAATTGACTTCATCAGTAGCAAACTTGCACTTCTCCAACTTCAAATAGAGGTCGTTTTCTTTGAGTCATTGAAGGACTTTCAGGGTTCATTCACGATGGAGAGTGGCATCAGAGGAGTGGATGAGCCAACCTTCCGTGATGAAGTCAGCAAAGACGTGATTCATGAGTGCTTGGAATGTCAGGGGAGAGTTGCAAAGACTGAAGAACATGACATTAAGCTCAAAGAGACCAAAAGGAGTGATGAAGGCAGCCTTCCATCAGTCAGATGGTTTGATCTGAACATTGTTATATCCCCATCAGATGTCCATCTTAGTGAAGATCCTTTCAGTTTGTTGACAAGGTTGGAGACTAAGGGAAGAGGGTAGGCATTTTTATTGTATGAGAGTTCAGGTATTGGTAGTCTTGGAAAGGGCAAAGGGATCCATCGTTCTTAGGAACAAAGAAAAATGGGGAAGCTTGCAGCGACTGAGAGAGAGAAATCTGTTGGATTACAAATATAGTGTGGCTATACCGCTTACTAAACATGTAGTAGTTATTTTCTCTTTGCTCGTATTTAGTTACCTCAGTGACTGTCTACTCAAAGTCCACTGAGCTTACTCATTGCTATAAAATCTTTCCAGTTTCAAGATGTTCCTTGATGAACTCCTTACACACCTCCTCTTCCTTTGGGTTCAAGTGATAGGTCTTGGCCACTTTAGGGACAAAGGAATCATTGAGGTTGATGGTGTGGTTGAAAGGATGGGATGGAGGTACATGGTTGGTTGCTTTCTTGTCAAAGACATCAGCAAATTCAGCAAATTCAGGGGGAAGGACAGGTTTTTCTTTCTTTTCTTCTGTGTCTTTCTGGGCGAGTTTGGTGGCAAGGGTAACCATGCAGAAGTCCTAGGTCATGGAGTCAATTTTCTTTTTAAGTTTCTTGGCAAGGTGCATTTTGGGGTCGAGTTCGAGGTATTGGAGGAGATATCATTGTGTGATGGCATCAGGGGTATCATGTCGGGGAATGGCTTTCTTCTCAGGGAAGGAAAGGGTTCTCACTTCCTAGTTGACGTTTGGGTTGTGTTGACAGAGCCAGAAGAGACCTAGGATAATATTTTCTTTCCTGCAGTTTGTCACATAGAGTTCTTGTTCCATCTCATTTTCTCCAATGCTGTCACATCCCAAAACTTTCCCTACCCATCCGACACACTTCTGGCCCCTTATGATCAAACCCTGAACCCTGAGCCCCATACTTTATCTTAGGAGAATTTCTCCTTCATCTGATATCCCAAATCTTGTATTTCCTGTCTTGGACTTTCCCATCCTGGACTTTTGTACTCCTATCTTGGCTATCTCTTGACATATGTTCCTTTCCTTTGACATCTACAGTTCCTATTGATAATTCCCTTTCCCCCTGCTTCACAATTATTGCGCCATCATCCTCAGTTATTATTCCATCATTCTGACACCATTCTGATTCATCCCCTTACTATACTTTGGAAACCCGAAGCCCCGATTCATCCAAGATACTTTAACAATTTTATATCTTCTGGACTCTTGAGTATATAAACCCACCTTTACTCTGTAATATTTCCTTAGTTCAAATATTGACTAGATCCTGTTCTATCCTCCAAAGTCTCTGCTTCACTCTGAAACCTCTCTCAGTCCTTAAGGTGATCTTAGGATTGTCTTCTGAACTTCTGCCTTGAAATTAAGGGACAGAACTCATACAGGGGCACAGCACATAAGCTGAAGCCAAAGTCCCTTGCCCCTTCGCCTTTCCGCATGCTTTGGACTCTCTGGGAATTCTGAGATTGAACCCAGACTTGACAAATGCAGAGAGTGAGAGTGGTGGAGAATTTGATTAATCCTGCTATGTTAGGGGATCCATTGGCATTGTAAGGTTTCAAGGGTACAGGGAGTCATTTCATAGGAAATTGGTTCTTGAGAGCAAAATGTTGGTTGATGATGGAGGCTGCTGCTCCACAGTCAAGAAGGGTGCGTGTGTTGATGATTTTTCCTGTCTTAGTAGCGAAAATGGCAGTGGGAATGTGCATTAATTTAGAGGTTTGCTCAGCTAAACGCAATGCGGCAGAAGGCCTACGTGCTAAAATCACTGGGCCAAACCCTCGATGATTCACTCCTCGCCATAGCCATAGTCATATCCCTTCCAACCTCCTACTCGACTCTCAGAACTATTTTAATGGCTGCCGACAAACTCTCTGTCGAAGCAGTAGTTTCGCAAATTCTCATAGAGGAGAAGTCTCGTAAGACGACACAGTCGGCACTTGTCGCAAAAGGGACTACCTCACAGAAGTCGAAAGAAAAGTCAAGAGAGAAGTC
>MU127442.1:6313-20402 GCA_014904945.1 Gyrodon lividus
TCCCAAGCTTCTGGCTTGAACAGGGTTGGGTCTGACATCTCCTCTTCTTGCTCCATAGGAAATCTGTCCTTGAAGAATTTCTCTCTTTCTGGATTTGTTCCAGTCTCCTTTGGCCCTAACATCTTGGCCATCCTTTGGATGTTAATGGGGAAGCTCCCTGAGACAATATTAATAGATATCTATATACTCAGAGATCACTTGCTTTGATTCTGATAAGCCCTTGCCATTGAATTGACTATCCTATTGGCTTGGAAGAGAGCTGGTAAAGGAATGCATGTATTGGGTAGTGCAGAAGTGGGTTGGGCAGGGTGACCAATGGCTTCAGGAATCACTTGACCATGTAATTGGCAATAATATCAGACAAGCAAAGTCTGCAATGAGATGGAATGTCCATTAAGAGGTAGATTAAATGGAATGTAGATCACTCAGTGAAGGGCACTGCTATCAACTCTGCAGCTGATTTAAAATTGTTCAGCCCAATGCTGATGGACTATGGCAGGATTCCCGATCCCTACAGCTCATGAGATTCCTTGCCTCAGCCCACCTCATACACATAGCCTATTGTCACAACCAGTCAAATGGGACTACTCATTTGTTGTGAAATGCAGATTGGGATATTACTTGGTGCATCTGATACTGACAGGCCACCCATCTCTCAGGCTGCCCAAGACCTCCGGGTTGTCCATCCATCGGCCTACCTAGGACATACAGGTTGCCCATACCTCAGCCCACTCAAGACCTATGGAATCACTCATCCCTTGGTCCACCCCATCCCCATGGTACACCCTCACCACCTGTCAAGTCTGGGTTCAATCCTGAAAGTCCTAAGGTGGGGAAAGGCATAAGGGGTCAGGAATCCCTGAGGGGGGTCAGAGGGGTAAGGGACTTTGGCTTCAGCTTATGTGCTGTGCCCCTGTATGAGTCCTGTCCCTTAATTTCAAGACAGAGGTTCAGAAGACAATCCTAAGTTCAACTTAAGAACTGAGAGGAGTTTCAGAGTGAAGCAAAGACTTTGAAGAATAGAACAGGATTTAGTCAATATTTGAACTAAGGAAATATCACAGAGTACAGGCGGGTTTATATACTGAAGAGTCTGGAAGATATAACACTGTTAAAGTATATTGGATGAGTTGGGGCTTTGGGTTTCTGGAGTATAGTAAGAGGGTGAATTGGGATGGTGTCAGAATGATGGAATGATAACTAAGAATGATGGTGCAGTAATTGTGAAGCAGGGGGAAGGGAATTATCAATAGGAACTATAAGTGTCAAGGGATGTCAAAGGAAAGGAACATATGTCAAGAGATAGCCGAGATAGGAGTACAAAAGTCTAGGATGGGAAATTCAAGATATGGAATATCAGGTTGAGGTGAAAATCTTCTAAGGTAAAGTCCAGGGTTTAAGATTTGATCATAAGGGGTCAGAAGTGTGCCATATAGGTAGGGAAAGTTTTGGGATGAGACATCACCATTACACGGGCCCACCCATCACTGACAAAATCCTATTGAAATATCCCTCAGCCCATCCAACACCTACAGGTCACCCCTTCCTCAGCCCAGTCAGGACCTATGGCTCACCCAAGACATATGGGTCATCTATCCCTTGGCCCATCTGTGACTTGTGGGTCACCCCTCCCTTGGCCCACCCGAGAGCTATGGGTCACACATTCCTCAGCCCATCCAATATCTACCAGTCACCCCTCCCTTGACCCACCCCATCCCCATGGTACACCCTTACCATCATTCAATGGTCCCACCTATTACTGACAAAATGCCTCTTGAAAGATCCCTCAGCCCATTCAATACCCACAGGTTGCCCATCCCTTGGCCCACTCATATCATATGAAACCACCACATATTGACCCACCCATCACTCAAAATACCCTTACTAAGATAACCCCTCGGCCAACTCATCACATGGGATTTGTATTACATCTTGACCTATCCATGCTCTACGAGTGCAACTTGTAGGTCGGCTAAGGATTGGCTGGCCTGTGAGCTATGGTTATTTGTCAACCTCAGCTATCTATGTACTATGGTACCAAAGTACTACATTATGTGGTTGGACTCTGCCTGCTCACTTGTTCTAGGACATAACTGGCTCACCCACTACAATCCATTGATTGACTGGGTATTGGGCAGTATCACATTCCAATCAACCCAGCAGCAAGTGCCAACACCTCTGACATTATCTCCACAACCTCTGGAATCCCCTCTGCTGGTTGACTCCAACTCTGCCAATACACCATGTTTCTCCAACCACAAGGCCCCTCACATTCCTCTCATCAACACACCTGCCTTTGTGCTTGCATGCTGATTGGAAGGCTTTGTGCAGTTCAGCCTACACCTCCACTCCAACAACAGTAAGCTCCACACATCCTCCACCAAAGCTGACCCAGTAGATCTTTCCGCCATCCCGCCAGACTACCATGACTTTGCCAATGTGTTCAGCAAGAGCAAAGCCTCCCAGCTTGCTCCGCATCACAAACATGACTTCAACATTGAACTGGAAGAAGGAGCCTCCCCTCCACTTGGAACTCTCTATTACCTCTCTGCCACCAAGCTCACCTCTCTCTGCACCTTCCTAGACAAACATCTCGCCAATGGCTTCATCCACTCCACATCCTCCACTCATGCAGCTCCAGTCCTCTTTGTCCACAAGAAGGATGGATCACTCTGCCTTTGCATCAACTTCTGCTGTCACATCCCGAAACTTTCCTAACTCATCCGGCCCAATTCCGGCCTCCTATGATCAAATCCCAAATCCCGAGCCTTGGACTTTACCTTAGAAGATTTCTCTTTCATTGGACATTCCAAACCCTGTAATTCCCATCCCAGACTTTCGCATTCCCATCCTAGACTTTCATATTCCTATCTTGGCTATCTCTTGCACATGTCACTTTCCTTTGACACTTCTTGACATCTACAGTTCCTATTGATAATTCCCTTCCCCCTTGCTTCACAATTATTGCGCCATTGCCTTCAGTTATTATTCCACCATTCTGACACCATTCTGATTCATTCCTTACTTTCTTCCGGAAACCTGAAACTGTGATTCGTCCGACCTACTTTAACATCTTTATATCTTCCAGACTCTTCAGTATATAAATCCGCTTGTACTCTCTGATATTTCCTTTGTTCAGATATCAACTAAATCCTGTTCTCTCCTGCTCTGCTTCACTCTGAAAACCACTTCAGTCCTTAAGTTGACCTTAAGATTGTCCTCCGACCCTCTGCCCTGAAATTAAGGAACAGAACTTGTACAGGGGCGCAGCACATAAGCTGAAGCCAAAGTTCCTTGCCCCTCCGACCCCCCTCAGGGATTTCCGACCAACCCCACCATTCCGCGCGCTCCGGACTATCCAGGAATTCTGGGATTGAACCTGGACTTGACATCTGCATACTCAACAAAATCACAAAAAAAGACCATTATCCACTTCCACTCATCTCTGACCTTGACTCTCTGAGCTGCAGAAAAGTCTATACCAAAATCAACCTCTGCCAGATTGTCCACCTTGTTCACATCATGCCCAGAGACAAATGGAAAACTGCCTTACACACCTGCTATGGTTCCTATGAGTGGCTTGTAATGCTGTTCAGCTTGACCAATGCCCTGGTAGCTTTCCAGTGATTCATTAACACCATCTTTGCTGATATGCTCAATGTGTGCATCATAATCTATCTGGACGACATCCTCATCTACTCACAGGACATGGCCTCTCACAAAGAGCACGTCCATGAGGTACTCTGTTGACTCTGGAAACACAAACTATGTGTCAAACCCAAAAAATGTGAATTCCACACCACCTCCATTGGATACCTGGGCTACTTCCTTTCCCCTAGTGGCCTGAAATGTCCACTGACAAAGTCAAAGCTATCTCTGACTGGCTGGAACCCTGGAAGGTCAAAGACATCCAATCTTTCCTTGGTTTTGCCAACTTCTACTGCCACTTTATCTTCAATCACTCCAACATTGTTGTTCCACTCACCCAGCTCACCCACAAAAATGCCCTGTAGAACTTCTCTGATGACTGCCACTCCGCTTTCTGGTGCTTGAAAGACACCTTCACCTCCACCCCCATTCATACTCACTAGGTCCCTGGTGCCCCTATCATGGTTGAGACTGACACCTCTGACTATGCCATTGCTGGCATTTCGACCATCCACTGCCCAGATGATGAACTCTGCTTAGTTGCATTCTACTCTTGGACTCTCACTACTCCAGAACTCAACTACAACACCCACAACAAAGAACCTCTTGCCATCCATGAAGCATTCCACTCCTGCTGCTACTACCTAGAGGGCTCCATAACTCCAGTTAACATTGTCATGGACCACAAGAACCTAGAGTATTTCTCCACCTCTAAAATCCTGATGTGCTGCCAAGCCCATTTATTGGAGTTCCTCTCCCAGTTCAACCTCATCATCCACTTCCACCCTGGGAAACTTAGAGCTAAACCTGATGCCCTCACCAGATGGTGGGATGTCTACCCAAGAGAGGGGGATAAGGGCTATGCTCAAGTTAACCCACACAACCCCAGACCTGTCTTCACCCAAAAACAGCTCACTTCGTCCCTCTGAGCCACCATCCTCATATATCCCATCCTCCACACCAGCTCCATGTTGGACATTGAGTAACTTCATCAGGACATTCTATCTGCTCTTTCCTCGAACCAAATCACCTCTGTGCACATGTCTGACTCTTCCAACTCATGCTGGACTGTAGACTCTGAGGGATACCTCCATCTAGATAGCCAGATCTACATCCCAGATGCAAATGACCTCTGCATGCTCTGCTACAAGCATGACCACCCCCTATCCAGACACTTCGGTCAAACTGGACTTTAGAGCTCATCCAATGCAAATATATATGGCCAGGACTCTGGACATTTGTCAAAGAATATGTCAGCTCATGCACCACCTGTACCCACACAAAAGTTCCTAGACACTGCCCATATGGACTTCTGAAGCAGCTTTCAATCCTGAAGAAGCCTTGGAACTCCATCTCTATGGACTTCATCGAACAACTCCCCATGTCCTCTGGTTTCACTGACATCCTCGTAGTCATTGACCAACTCTCCAAACAATGCATATTCATTCTGACACATGACACCATCACATCTCCAGAATTAGCCAAGTTATTCCTACTCCACATATTTTCCAAGCACGGAGTTCCCTTACATATCACCTCCAACTGGGGTTCTGAGTTCATCTTGCACTTCTTCTGCTCCCTTGGCAAAGCCCTTGACATCTGCCTCCACTTCACCTCCAGTTACCACCCAGAGGGTGATGGACAGATGGAACAGATAAATCAGCTGCTTGAGAAATACCTCTGGATCTACTGCAACTACCAGCAAGACAACTGATGAACCCTTGAGTGCCTGGATAGAAGTCCATAACAGGTAATAGAAGTACGGCAGAGTTTGAAAAGTGGGGGTCAATCAAAGGGACCTTACAACCATTGACTGCCAGTTGTTTAGTTTCATCACCCATCATGTCCACTCACTCCCAATCCGACAACAAAATTGCCTGTCTCCAGTAGGAGGAAGAACACATGTGTGAGTCTGCCCGAAAAATTCAGGAGGCCAAGGAGAAGAAGGCCTGATGGGAGGCAGAGAAGCACGAGGAGACAAGGAAGAGGATTGAGGAGGAAACATGGAAGAAGACAGAGGAGGACAAGAGGAGGAGGAAGGCAGAGGAGGAGGTCATACGGGTGGCAGCAGAGAGAAAGCAGCAAGAGGAAGAGGGATTAAAGGGGTGCATTGAAGGGGTCTGAGGCAGGGCTGTCCCAGGGTGGTGCAGGGAGACCTGAGGCCAATACTCCCTGCATAGCCTGTGTGAGAGCCAGGGTCCCATGCCCAGGCCCAAAGACCAGATGATTAAGGATGTGCATGAGGTGCATACATCGTGCCAGGAGGCTGGAGCAGTGGGGAAGAGGGCAGCAGTGGAAGTGGTGTCCCTGTGCAGAGGGAAGGACCAGAAGCAGAGGGGGCAGAAGAGCCCAGAGTACCAGGAGGAGAGTGAGGAGAGTGAGGACAAAGAAGAGCAGGATGCACTCGGGGCCCTGGTGGTTTCCTATGAGGCTGTTGTGGCACAGCTGTTGGGGATCCAACAGGTGCTCATGGATGGCCTTCCTTGAGGCTCAGGGGTTCTGGGGTGCTAGGGGGTGTCAGACTGGAAGGGGAAGGAGAGAGAGCATGGGGAGGAAGAGTAGGGTGAAGGTGGAGAGGATGGGGATGAGGAGGAGGGTGAGAGTGAGGGTGAGGAGCATGGGGATGGGGAAGGGGAAGAAGTAGTCTAGAACTTTCCTTTGGCCTCCTCGTGTATGATAAAGCAGTTTTTCTTGTTTTATGAATTGTACAACATGTTTCTGCCATCATCTGAGGGAATTAAGGGGTCCGGACTTCATGGGATATGGAGTGGAAGTCTGAGATGAGTTTCAGTGCCTGAGCAAGTTCAGTCGTGAAGATCCAGGATGTTTCTTTGTCAGTCCCTTTGTCAGTCCCTTTGTAGCCCACCCACTTTACCAGATACAGGAGTTGGCAATTCCTGCACCACCAGTTGATTTTGAAGTCTAGGATTTCAGAGATTTTGTATTTGGGTTCTCTGTTGACTTAACTGGGGGAGGTGGGGGTTGGGCCCAGTTTGGGATTACGTTCGGAGTTGCGGGTTCCAACTGGGAAACATGGAAGATGGGGTGGATGGCATGCATGGAATTCGGAAGTTGGAGGGTGAAGGATAGGGGTCCAACTTGAGCGATGATGGGATAAGGGTCAAGGTTCTTTTCCGAGAGTTCTTGAAAGGGTGAGTGGAACGGAAGTACTTTTGCCTTGACAAACACTTGGTCTCCAATCTGGAAGTCTGGTGTGGGGAGTCATTGGGAATCTGTGGGTCCTTGGTAATTTTTGAGCATGGACCATTTCCGTGTGCAGGAATTTGTAAAGTTCCTGTAAGTCAACTGCATATTCATGAGTGTGGGATGAGGTCAAATCCCTTTTGGGGTAGACTGAGATGTTGGGATGGTAGCCTTTGTTAGCAAAGAACAGGGATACTCCTATGGTAGCACTAGGGGCATTGTTGTATGCAAATTCTGCTAGGGGTAGGAGTTCTGACCAGTTGTCCTGTTGGTAGTTGCAGTAGATCCTGAGGTACTGCTCAAGGGTCTGGTTCACTCATTCTGTTTGCCCGTCGCCTTTGGAATGGTATTCCGAAGTGAAATGAAGGTAGATGTCAAGGGGTTTTCCAAGGGAGTGGAAAAGGTGGGAGACAACCTCGGAACCACGATTGGAAGTTATGTGGGAGGGAACTCCGTGCTTGGAAAACATGTGAAGGAGGAATAGTTTTGTGAGGCTAGGGGAGTCAATGGTGTCGTGAGTGGGAATGAATATGGCTTGCTTGGAAAGGCAGTCAATGACTACTAGGATTGTGGTGTAGCCACAGGAAGAGGGAAGTTGCTCAATGAAGTCCATGGAAATGGAGTTCCAGGGTTTTTCGGGGATTGGAAGCTGCTTGAGCATTCTGTAGGGGTGGTTAGGAGTTTTAGCTCAGCGCAGGAAGTACAAGAACTGATATAGTTTTTAATAAAGGTATGGAGTCCTGGCCAAGTATATTCCCATTGGATGAGCTCTAGTGTCCTATTTTGCCCGAAATGTCCAGATAGGGGGTGGTCATGCTTGTATCAGAGGATGTGGAGATGTAGATCCTTAGCTTCCAGGACAAAGATGTGATTGTTGAGTGTCAGGAAACCTTCAGGGTTAACAGCCCATTGGGAGTCTGACGAGTCCATGAGTCAGGCAGAAGCTATGGGGTTGGAGGACAGGGAGTCTGGGATGTCCTTGTGAATGTCTTTGATGTCAAGCAGGGATAAGGCACGGAGGACTGGGGCTAGGAGGATAGTGGCTTGTAGGGACAAGGCAAGCTATTTCTGAGTGAACACTGGGCAGAGGTTGTGGGGATTGATGTGAGCATAGTCCTTATGCCCCTCTTTTGGGTAGATGTCCTAATGTCAAGTGAGGGAATTGAGTTTAGCTCCCAAGCATCTGGGGCAGAAGTGAAGATGAGGTTGAACTGGGATAGGAATTCTGACCAGTGGGCTTGCCAGTGGATCAGGACTTTGGAGGTAGAGACATATTCCAAGTTCTTGTGGTCAGTGACAACGTCAATAGGGGTACTGGAACCTTTGAGGTAGTGATGCCAATGCTGCAAAGCTTCATGGATAGCCAGGAGTTCCTTATCATGTGTGTCGTAGTTGAGTTCCGGGGTTGTCAGAGTGTGGGAGTAGAACACAACAGGGTGGAATTCCTCATTGGGACAACAAATGGAGAGGATTCCCACGATAGTGTAGTCTAAAGCATCAGTTTCGACTGTGATAGGACAGTCTGGAATCCAGTGAGTAAGGATAGGGGCTCAGGTGAAGGTGTCACATCCCAAAACTTCCCTAACCCATCTGGCCCAATTCCGACCCCCTAGGATCAAATACCAAATCCCAAGCCTTGGACTTTACCTTAGAAGATTTCTCTTTCATCGGACATTCCGAACCCCATATTTTCCATCCCGGACTTCCACATTCCCGTCCTGGACTTTCGTATTCCTATCTCAGCTATCTCTTGACATATGTCACTTTCCTTTGACACTTCTTGACATCTACAGTTCCTATTGATAATTCCCTTCCCCCTTGCTTTGCAATTATTGTGCCATTGCCTTCAGTCATTATTCCACCATTCTGACGCCATTCCAATTCATTCCTTACTTTCTTCTGGAAACCTGAAACTGTGATTCATCCAACCTACTTTAACATCTTTATATCTTCCGAACTCTTCAGTATATAAACCCGGTTGTACTCTCCAATATTTTCTTGGTTCGAATATCAACTAAATCCTGTTCTCCCCTGATCTGCTTCACTCTGAACCACCTCAGTCCTTAAGTTGACCTTAAGATTGACCTCTGACCCTCTGCTCTGAAATCAAGGAACAGAACTTGTACAGGGGCACAGCACATGAGCTGAAGCTGAAGTTCCTTACACCTCTGACCTCCCTCAGGGATTCCCGACCAACTCCGCTATTCCGTGCACTCCAGACTATCCGGGAATTCCGGGATTGAACCCAGACTTGACAGTATATTTGAACTCGAACCTCTACGAGTTTGCTAACATCATATCTTTACCGCATGTCTAGAACTATCCAGACTCATGCCCAAACACGCAGTATGCAAAGCATCAACGCAGCTCAGTCAGAGGCAGCCTGAGAAGATGCCCTGCACTCCCTGATGACCTTGTGTCGAGGCCCCAACGTCACCAAACAGTTCCGAAGCTTCTCCACTCTTCATACATTAACCTCCACCTCTCAGGTGAGATCTGCATCTCAAATCATCTCCACCCTTACTCCCACAGGTCGTCACCCCTCCAGGAGCACCCCAGACCCCTCTGATGATGGGAACGGCAGCGACAATGACCCCAACCCCTCTGATGACAACAACCCCTTTGACGACAATCCCAACAATGCAATCCAGCCAAACCCCATCATGGTGCTTGCCAACGCAGTTTGCGGCCTTGCTGAGTTATTGCGCTGCAACTGCGAATCCAAAAACTCCTCATCTCCACGCATGAAGATGTGGGAACCCAACACCTTTGATGGGACTGATCCGCGCAAGCTGCAGGCCTTCCTGGTCCAATGCAAGCTGAACTTCCAGGACCATTCCTGCACATTCCAGACTGACCGTGCGAAAGTCACCTTTGCCCAGTCTTACCTAAAAGGTATGGCCCTTGAATGGTTCGAGCCCGACCTCCTCCAGATGGATGATCCGGACTGGATAGACAATTATTGGGAATTTGTCCTCAAGCTCCAGACCAACTTCGGCCCCCACGACCCTGTTGGTGATGCCGAACACCAACTCGACCACCTATCCATGAAAGACTCCCAGCATATCAACAAATACGTTGTAGAATTCAATCGCCTAGCCTCCCAGGTCCGGGGTTACAGCGAGGGAGCCCTCCAACATCACTTCTACAACGGACTTCTGGATCGCATCAAAGACGAGCTTTCCCGCATTGGAAAACCGCGCTCCCTAGGAGAACTCCAGACTCTCTCCTAGACTATTGACAGGAGATATTGGGAACGCAAGTCCGAAGTTGCTCACTAGACCAGACCCTCCAGAAACCAGTCCTCCACTCCCAAAAGTACTCCCACCACCTCATCTTTGAAAACTGCCACTTCGTTCAACACTTCTGTGTCCTCATCAGCGAAGTCCTCTGCCCCTATCCCGAAACCCGCATCTGACCTCTCCAGCAAACTCGGGAAGGACGGACACCTCACCTCTGAGGAATGCAAACGCCGCTTTGACCTTAAGCTTTGCATGTTCTGCAGAGCCACCAGACATGTAGCTAAGGATTGCCAGAAGTCCAGTTCCTGTACATCCAAAGCTCACGCAGCAAAAACCTCCCCTGCTCCAGAAGCCAAACCGGAGGCCTCTTCCCCTGAGGCAAAAAATTAGGGTGCAGCCTTCCGGACTCCACATGGGAAGGAGGCTGCATTGAATCCCACTGTGCACTTATGGTGACCCATCTCAACGTGTCTGCTCTTTATGATCCCAAGGCCCTTATGCCTCTTGTTTCTCTTCCCAACTTTTCCGAAATTTCCGCTTTTCCTGCTTTGTTAGATTGTGGTTCTACTGATTGTTTCATTGATACTACTTTCATTGACAAGCATTTTCCGACATATTCCGTGCCTCCTATTTCATTGAAACTTTTCAATGGTACTTCCAATTCTACGATTACCCATGCTGTTGACCTTTCTGTTCGTTTCCCTTCTGGCTTTGTCACCCCCAACACATTTTATGTTACTCTGTTGGATTCATCTTTCTCCCTTGTTCTAGGACACAACTGGCTCACCCACTACAATCCATTGATTGACTGGGTATTGGACAGTATTACTTTCTGAACTCCGGCTCAAGACTTGCCAATGACCCCAACGTCACCTCCAGAGATTCTGGACCCCGGACCCCTATCTCACTCCGACACTCCTGACAAGCTGCCTCATGAAGCTCCTCACATCTCATTTGTCAATGCTGCCGCCTTTGTGTGCACATGCAAACTCGATGGCTCTGAGCAGTTCAGCATTCACCTCTGTCCCCAGGACTCCAAACTCCGTTCTGTATCCCGGGACTGCAGAATTTCCGAAACTCCTGAAGAAGTTGATCTTTCCTCCATCCCTCCAGACTATCACAATTTCCCCAATGTCTTCAGTAAGCACAAGGCTGACACCCTTGTGCCCCACAGGGAATTCGACCTCAAGATTGACTTAGAGGAAGGTGCTTCCCCTCCTCTCAGGACTGTTTACCCAGTTTCCACTACAGAACTCAAGTCCCTCCAGGGATTCATAGACAAACACCTCAACTACGGCTTCATCCGCCAGTCCAAATCCATCCATGGCGCTCCTGTCCTCTTTGTCTGCAAGAAGGATGGATCCCTACACCTCTATGTCGATTTCTGAGGACTCAACAAAATCATGAAAAAGACTGCTATCCCTTACCCCTGATCTCCGACCTCCTCAATTCCCCTAGCCACGCCAAGGTATACACAAAAATTGACCTCCGTCATGCAAACCACCTTGTCCGCATCGCTCCTGGGGATGAATGGAAAACCACCTTCTGGACTCGCTACAGTTTGTAAGAGTGGCTGGTGATGCCCTTCAGGCTCACCAACGCCCCTGCAGCCTTCCAGTGCTTTGTCAATAGCATCTTTGCAGACCTCCTAGACATCTGTGTTGTGGTCTACCTTGATGACATCCTCATTTACTCCAACGACATGGCTTCTCACAAAGAACATGTCCAGGAAGTCCTCCGGCATCTCCGGAAACACAGACTTTATGCCAAACTGGACAAATGTGAGTGGCACTCAGACTCTGTCAAATACCTGGGCTACCGTCTCTCTCCCCAGGGATTGACTATGTCTCCAGAAAAAGTCCAGGCAGTCCGAGATTGGCCTGAACCCTGGAAAGTCAAGGACATTCAGTCCTTCCTTGGGTTTGCCAACTTCTATTGTCGTTTCATCTTCAACTACTCCAATATTGTTGTCCCACTCACCCAACTCACTCAGAAAAATGCCCCCTGGAACTTTGACAATTCCTGCTGCTCCACCTTCACACAACTCAAAGACGCCTTCACCTGAGCCCCTATTCTTACCCACTGGATTCCAGACTGTCCTATTAAGGTCGAAACTGACGCTTTGGACTATGCTATTGTGGGAATCCTCTCAATCCGGTTCCCAGATGAGGAATTCTGCCCTGGTGTGTTCTACTCCTGCACCCTGACAGCCCCAGAACTCAACTACAACACTCATGATAAGGAGCTCCTCGCTATCCATGAAGCCTTCCAGCATTGGCATCATTACCTTGAAGGTTCCGGCACCCCTATCGATGTCGTTATCAACCACAAAAATCTGGAATATTTCTCCACCTCCAAAGTTCTGACCCGCCGGCAAGCCCGCTGGTTGGAATTCCTATCCCAGTTCAATCTCATCATCTGCTTTTGCCCTGGATGCTTTGGAGCTATGCCCGACTCCCTCACTAGATGCTGGGATGTCTACCCAAAAGAGGGGGATAAGGACTATGCTCGCGTCAATCCCCACAACCTCCGCCCGGTGTTCACTCAGGAACAGCTTGCCTTGTCCCTACGAGCCACTATCCTACTCACCCCAGTCCTCCAGGCCTTGTCCCTGCTTGACATCGAAGACATTCACAAGGACATCCTAAATTCCCTGTCCTCCAACCCCGTAGCTTCCCTTCATCTTTCGGACTCATTGGACTCCCGGTGGGCTGTCAACCCCAACGGTTCCCTGACGCTTGACAATTGCATCTTTATCCCAGAAGCTAAGGACCTCCATCTTTGCATCCTCTGATACAAGCACAACCACCCCCTATCCAGACATTTCAGGCAAAACAGGACTTTAGAGCTTGTCTGCTGGGAATACACTTGGCCAGGACTCTGCACCTTTGTCAAGAACTATGTCAGTTCCTGCACCTCCTGCGCCCAAGCTAAAACTCCTAGACACCGCCCCTATGGAATGCTCAAGCAGCTTCCAATCCCTGAAAAGCCCTGGAACTCCATTTCCATGGACTTCATTGAACAACTTCCCTCTTCTGGCAGATATACCACAATCCTCGTAGTCATCAACTGCCTTTCCAAGCAATCCATATTCATTCCCACTCACGACACTATTGACTCTCCGAGCCTCGCAAAATTATTCCTGCTCCATGTGTTTTCCAAGCATGGAGTTCCCTCCCATATCACCTCTGACCAGGGTTCCGAGTTCATCTCCCACTTCTTCTGTTCCCTAGGGAAAGCCCTTGACATCCGACTTCACTTCACTTTGGGATATCATCCCGAAGACGACAGGCAAATGGAATGGGAAAACCAGACCCTTGAGCAGTACCTCCAAATCTACTGCAACTATCAACAGGACAATTGGTCAGAACTCCTACCGCTCGCGGAATTTGCCTACAATAATGCCCCTAGCGCTACCACAGGAGTATCCCCATTCTTTGCTAATAAAGGCTACCACCCCAACGTCCCGGTCTACCCAAAAAGGGATTTGACCTCATCCCACGCCCACAAATATGCAGTCGGCCTACAGGAACTCCACGAATTCCTACGCACAGAAATGGCCCGTGCTCAACAATGTTACCAAGGACCCGCGGATTCCTGACGACTCCCCACACCGGACTTCCGGAGATGGGGACCAAGTGTTCATCAAGGCGAAGTACTTCTGCTCCACTCACCCCTCCAAGAAACTCTTGGAAAAGAACCTTGGCCCCTATCCCATCATCGCCCAAGCTGGACCCCTGTCCTTCACCCTCCAACTCTCGGACTCCATGCATGCTGTCCATCCTGTCTTCCACATCTCCCAGTTGGAACCCGCAACTCCAAACACCATCCCGAATCGGGTCCAACCCCCACCTCCCCCAGTCGAAGTCGACAGAGAACCTGAGTACAAAATCTCTGAAATCCTAGACTTCAAAATCAACCGGCGACGCAGGAATTGCCAACTCCTGTACCTGGTAAAGTGGGCAGGCTATGAAGGGACTAATGAAGAAACTTCC
>MU127442.1:21287-131901 GCA_014904945.1 Gyrodon lividus
ACGCATTCTTCCTCCTCTTGCTGAAGACGGGCGATTTCGTCGTCGGATTGCGAGTGAGTAGACATGATGGATGATGGAACTAAACAACCAACGGTCGCAAGGTACCTCAGATCAATCCCTGATTTTCAAACTCCGTCATACTTCTATTTCCTATCACGGACTCCTATCCAGGCACTCAAGGGTTCATGCCTAAGAGGGGGATACTGTCACATCCCAAAACTTCCCTAACCCATCCAGCCCAATTCCGATCCCCTATGATCAAATCCCAAATCCCGAGCCTCAGACTTTACCTTAGAAGATTTCTCTTCCATCAGACATTCCAAACCCCATATTTCCCATCCCGGACTTCCGCATTCCCGTCCCAGACTTTCTGTATTCATGTCCCAGACTTTTGTATTCCTATCTCGGCTATCTCTTGACATATGTCACTTTCCTTTGACACTTCTTGACATTTACAGTTCCTATTGATAATTCCCTTCCCCCTTGCTTTGCAATTATTGTGCCATTGCCTTCAGTCATTATTCCACCATTCTGATGCCATTCTGATTCATTCCTTACTTTCTTCCGGAAACCCGAAACTCCGATTTGTCTGACCTACTTTAACATCTTTATATCTTCCAGACTCTTCAGTATATAAACCCACTTGTACTCTCCAATATTTCCTTAGTTCAAATATCAACTAAATCCCATTCTCTCCTGATCTGCTTCACTCTGAACCACCTCAGTCCTTAAGTTGACCTTAAGATTGACCTCCGACCCTCTGCTCTGAAATCAAGGAACAGAACTTGTACAGGGGCACAGCACATAAGCTGAAGCCAAAGTTTCTTACACCTCTGACCCCCCTCAGGGATTCCCAACCAACTCCGCTATTCCGCGTGCTCCAGACTATCTGGGAATTCCGGGATTGAACCTGGACTTGACAGAAGGCGTCTTTGAGCTGGGTGAAGGCAGAGCAGCAGGAGTTGTCAAAGTTCCAGGGGGTGTTTTTCCAAGTGAGTTGGGTAAGGGGAACAACAATACCAGAGTAATTGAAGATGAAGGGATGATAGAAATTGGTGAATCTGAGGGAAAACTGAATGTCCTTGACTTTACAGGGTTTGGGCCAATCCTGGACCACTTGGACTTTCTCCAGGGCCATAGTCAATTGCTGGGGGGAGAGATGGTAGCCCAGGTATTTGATGGAGTCCAAGTGCCACTCACATTTGTCCAGTTCGGCATAAAGTCCATGTCTTCAGAGATGTCGCAGGACTTCCCAGACATGTTCCTTGTGAGAAGCCATGTCATTGGAATAAATGAGGATGTTGAGGTAGACCACAATGCAGACGTCTAGGAGGTCCACAAAGACACTATTGACAAAACACTGGAAGGCTGCAGTGGTGTTGGTGAGCCCAAAAGGCATCACCAGCCACTCATATGAACCGTAGCAAGTCCAGAAGGCAGTTTCCCACTCATCCCCAGGGGTGATAAACATGGTAAGTGTGATGGAGGTCGATTTTGGTATACACCTTGGTGTGGCTAGGGGAATTGAGGAGGTTGGAGATTAGGGGTAGGGGATAGTGGTCTTTCTTCATGATTTTGTTGAGGCCTCAGAAATCTATGCAGAGGCACAGGGATCCATCCTTCTTTCAGACAAAGAGGACAGGGGCACCATAAGTGGACTTGGACTGACAGATGAAGCTGTAGTTGAGGTGTTTGTCTATGAATTCCTGGAGGGACTCAAGTTCTGTGGCGGAGACCAGGTAAACAGTTCTGAGAGGAGGGGAAGCACCTTCCTCTAAGTCAAGCTTGAGATTGAATTCCCTGTGGGGTGCAAGGGTGTCAGCCTTATGCTTACTGAGGACATCAGGGAAGTCATGATAGTCCGGAGGGACTGAGGATGTTATGCTGATGAGGTTGTGAGAGCTCGATCAGATAACAACCAACAAGCCTTATTGTCGAGTAGGGCAAGATCTATCAGAAGTCTTTACTGGCAGACTATAGGCCAATTGGTAAAGCAAGTTCTCAGACCAAGAGATAGCTGGTTAAGTTATGTATTGCATAGATCTAACTTGGGTTGTAATTAAGTAGAGTACAGGTCTTTATACTACAGGGAATGGTGCATGGACCAAGGTATCCAAGTAGGCATCATCCAAGAAAGGTAACTAGAGATAAGAGGGGTAAACACCATTGAGCGGAAGGTCATAGAATGTGAAAGAAGAAAGATAAGCCCAGGGACTTTGCCTGGGTTCACTGGTTGTACAAAGGTCCATAAGAGGAAAGGGGTCATGTGATAGTACAAGGGGTCATGTGATAGTACAAGGGGTCATGTGATAGTACAAGGGGTCATGTGATAGTACAAGGGGTCATGTGAAAGGAAATGATAGGGGCTAGAACGGTTCTACCATAACAGAGGACAGATCAACTTCTTTGGGGGGTTTGGGATTGAGGAATATGGAACAGAGTTTGGAGTCCTGGGGACAGAGGTGAATGCTGAACTGCTTGGAGCCATCAAGTTTGCACATGCACACAAAGGTGGCAGCATTGACAAACAAGATGTGAGGAGCTTTGCAAGGCAGCTTGTCGGGGGTGTTGGGGTGAGATGGGGAAACAGGGTCCAGAATCTCTGGAGGTGACATCAGGGTCATTGGCAAGTCTTGAGCTGAAGTTCAGAAAGTAATACTGCCCAATACCCAGTCAATCAATGGATTGTAGTGGGTGAGCCAGTTGTGTCCTAGAACAAGGGAACAAGATGAATCCAATAGAGTAACATAATATGTATTGGAGGTGACAAAGCCAGAAGGCAAACAAACAGAAAGGTCAATAGCATGGGTAATCATAAAATTAGAAGTACCATCAAAAAGTTTCATTGGAATAGGGGGAACAGAATATGTTGGAAAATGGTGAATCAGTAGAACCACAATCTAATGAAGCAGGAAAAGTGGGGATTTCAGAAAAGTCCGGAAAAAATATAAGTGGCATAAGGGCCTTGGGATTGTGAAGAGTGGACACGTTGAGATGGGTCTCCATAGGTGCACAGTGGGATTCAACACAGCCTCCTTCCCATGCAGAGTCTGGAAGGCTGTGCTCTATTCTTTTGCCTCAGGCATAGAGGCCTCCAGTTTGGTTTCCAGAGTAGGGGAAATTTTGGCTGTGTGAGAAGTAGACTTCTGTAAATCCTTAGCCATATGTCCTGTGGCCATGCAGAACATACATAGCTTGAGGTTGAAGTGATGTTTGTGTTCCTTAGAGGTGAGATGTCTGTCCTTCCCAAGTGTGCTGGACAGGTCTGATGGGGGTTTTGGGATATGGGCAGAAGATTTCCCTCTAGAGGATGACGAGGACGTGGCAGGATTCAAGGAGTGGTGGGACAAAGTGGCAGGTTTCAAAGATGAAGTGGTGGGAGTGCTTTTGGGTGTGGAGGACTGGTTTCCGGAGGGTCTGGTCTGGTGAGTGACTTCGGACTTGCATTTCCAGTATCTCCTGTTGATAGTCTGGGCGAGAGTTCAGAGTTCTCCTAGGGAGTGTGGTTTTCCAATACAGGAAAGCTGGTCTTTGATGCAATCAGGGAGTCTGTTGGAGGGCTCCTTTGCCATAGCCCCAGACCTGGGAGGCTAGGCAATTGAATTCCACCACATACTTATTGATGTGCTGGGAGTCTTTCATGGAAAGGTGGTTGAGTTGGTGTTCTGCATCACTGATGGGGTTATGGGGGCCAAAGTTGGTTTGGAGCTTGAGGACAAATTCCCTGTAGTCATCCATCCAGTGCGGATGAAAGTCCAGATTGTCTGTCTGAAGGAGATCAGGCTTGAACCATTCAAGGGCCATACCCTTTAGATAGGACTGGGTGAAGGTGATCTTCATGCGGTCAGTCTGGAAAGCACAGGGACGGTCCTGGAAGTTCAACTCACATTGGACCAGGAAGGCCTGCAGCTTGCGAGGATCAGTCCTGTCAAAGGTGTTAGGTTCCTGAACCTTCATGCATGGAGAAGAGAAGTTCTCAGATTTGTGGTCATGGCATGATAACTTGGCAAGACCACGAACTGCGCTTGCCAGCGCCATGATGGGATTTGGCAGGATTGGGTTATCCAGGTTGTCATCATATAAAACTGCTAAAGTATATCAGACAAATCAGGGCTTCGGGTTTCTGGAGTATAGTAAGGGTGAATGTCACATCCCAAAACTTTCCCAACCCATCCAGCCCAATTCCGGCCCCCTATAATTAGTTCCCGAATCCCAAGCCTCAGACTTTACCTTGGAAGATTTCTTCTTCATCAGATATCCCGAACCCCGTATTTCCTGTCCTGGACTTTTGTGTTCCTATCTCGGCTATCTCTTGACATATGTCTCTTTCCTTTAACATTCCTTGGCATCTGCAGTTCCTATCAATAATTCCCTTTCCCCCTGCTTCACAATTATTGTGCCATTGCCCTCAGTTATTATTCCACCATTTTGATGCCATTCTGATTCATCTCCTACTTTGTTCCAGAAACCCAAAACCCCGATTGGTCCAACATACTTTAACAGTTTTATATCTTCTGGACTCTTCAGTATATAAACCCACTTGTACTCTCCGATATTTTCTCAGTTTGAATATCAACTAAATCCCATTCTATCCTGCGAAGTCTCCACTTCACTCTGAAACCCACTTCAGTCCTTAAGTTGACCTTAGGATTGTCTTCTGACCCTCTGCCTTGAAATTAAGGAACAGAACTCATACAGGGGTGCAGCACATAAGCTGAAGCCAAAGTTCCTTACCCCTCTGACCCCCCTCAGGGATTCCCAACTGACTCTACCATTTCGTGCACTCCAGACTATCCGTGAATTCTGGGATTGAACCCAGACTTGACAGTGAATCAGAATGGCATCAGAATGATGGAATGATAACTGAGGACAATGGCACAATAATTGTGAAGCAGGTGGAAGGGAATTATTGATAGGAACTGTAAGTGTCAAGGGATGTCAAAGGAAAGGAACATATGTCAAGAGATAGCCAAGATAGGAGTATGAAAGTTTGGGATGGGAATGCGAAAGTCCAGGATGGGAAATACAGGATTCGGGATATCAGGTTGAGGTGAAAATCTTCCAAGGTAAAGTCCAGGGTTTGGGATTTGATCATAAGGGGTCAGAAACATGTCATATGGGTAGGGAAAGTTTCAGAATATGGCATGTGCCTAGCATATGCAGGGGATCCATCCCATAGCATGGGGTCATTGCACTTGTGGACGCGGTGTGGGTGTTGTCTGAGGCACATGGGACATGTGGACTTGGGGGACAATGAGGTGGAGGGTGCATGGTGGGATGGTTTTTGTGGGGAGGGTGAGGCTTGCACGTGTCTGGATGACAGCTGTCTGTGAAACTGTGGGCTGGGGGAGCATGAACAAGGGTTGTGGTGTCTCACAGGTGGGGCTTTGTAGTGCTCATAGCACTCATTGTGCTGCAGTCGACATGATCTGGGGGGTGAGAAGTGACTGGCCCCTGATAAGAGGGAGTGCACCTGTGTTGGGGGTGGGAGTGTGCAGATGGAATTAGGGAAGTTGCCGGAATGCAGTGTTGGTCTGCAGTGGTGGGGATAGGGTGCATGGCAATGGGGCAGGGCTGCAGCATTGGGGTAACATAGGGGGAGGAGGGGAGAGGAAGATGGAGGGCACAGGGTTTGTGGGGAGCAAAAAGGATGGTTAGTATGCCACTTTAATTAAGGGGGGGTGCTAGCTGACCTTGTTCTCCAGTCTCTGGTGGGTAGAATCATTGACCTCAAAAGTGATGGATGTCATCAGAGCATTGTTGGTTACAGATATGTTGAATGCTCAGCCCGTGTTGGTTTTCAGGACAGTGTGCCATTCCCTGTGTATGGTGGCAGCATATGTGAGGATTATGAGATTGCTGTTATGGTTGGCGCACTAGGGGTGACTCTCCATATTCCAGAAGAACATGGCCAGCATGTCAATGTGCATATCTGGCCATGTAGCTTTCTTGATGTGAAGGAGGAATGACACCCTTGCTTGGAGAAACTCACCAAAGGTTAGTGATTTGTCAGGTTGGGCATTCTTGGAAGCCTTGACAGAGGCAACTGATTTCAGGGTGAGGATGTTGTTAGCACTGGTTAGACCATACACATCATCTGCTTCATTTCTGAGGAAAGTTGCTGTGTTGTGGCATCCTTTGAGGGTGAAATACCAGAGGGGAATGAATTCAAAAGCTGCTAGTTTGGTTAGGGCGTATTGAGAAGGCCTTTCTTTGAGGATGTTGGGGGACACTAGGCTGGAGGTGAAGTTGTTCATCTTTGGTTTCTTCCTCTCTGCTTCCCTACATTCATTCTTGGTTTGTTCTTCAGCTTGGAGTTGGGCTTCCTCTCTTCTCACTCGGCAGTCATTCTCTTGGTGCTTGACTTCCTGAGCCTCTGCTTGTTGGTGAGCATTCCCTTCATCAACTCTGTGGTCATGGTCTTCTTGCCATGCAGCTAGGAGGCACTCAACAGCTGTGCCTTGGTTGATGTTCTCAGGTGCCATGATGGCTTTGCAGATGGCTCAGAATGCTCCACAAGCAAAGTTGGGTTGTATTTCAGCATTGGGATTTGCCATAAGTTATAGCTGAGGGGAAAGTGAATTGAAAGGAATGGATAATGAGTTGGTCAAAGGAGTGTGGGGGTTGCTTAGGGTGAAGAAACAGGGGACAACCGAGAGAAGTTGAATGAGCGAGGTGGTGGTGTAGAGGTGAGAGGAGTTGCGTCACTTTCCTACACTTGTCCAAAGACTAAGCTCTGTGACTCCACTTGTACCTCACTTTGTCATAGACCAGCACTCCTTCACCTCTGCCTACCCAACACTATGAACACTATCCACCCATTTTCATGTCTTCCAACTAGAACCTGCAGTCCTGAGCACCATCCCCAACCAGAACCAACTCCTGCTGCCTCAGGCCATCATTGACAATGAGCCCAAATTTGAGATCCAAAATCCTTGACTTGAAGATCAACCAGCAGAGAAGACACTGTCAACTACTCTATCTCATTCAATGGGCTGGTTATGAATAGACTGATGAAGAAACCTTGTGGTTACTAGCAATGGAACTTGGACACACCTCAGAATTGGTCAAATACTTCCACTCTAAGCATTCCACTAAATCTGGGCCCTACTCTGCTTAACTCCATACCTCATTCCACCAACTCTGACATTATGACCAGTGAACCACACTATAATTTCAATGGAGGGCAAGCAAACAGACTATATTGTACATGGTAAAGAGCAAAAAACAAAAACAAGCACTATCTATACCTCTTTTTCTACCACCACCTCTTCTCCACTCTGGGCTTTCTATGCCTCCCTCTCTGTGGCAACCTTGACCACTTGCTTCTTGTACTTCTCCTCCAACCATGCCTCTGGCTCCTCCAGAGCAAACTCTGGGTCTAAGCACTCCTGGATCTTTTCTAAAGTGCCTAGCATCCTTTGGTAGAGAGCTGCATACCTCCAATCCATGGCCATGTTGCACATCTCCACGACAACAGCCATGAGGACTTCTGTGAGCACACCATGATTGTTCTCCACCCCCCTCCACTCACTTGTTGTCCTTGTCCTTGTCCTCCTCATTGTCATCTGCTGCCAGACTCCACATTCATGCCTTTTTCTTGCTAGCTTGTGGCAACATAATCTCCTCTGCATCAGTTGTAACCCCTCCAGCCACTTGCACTTGTGCATTAGTCAGTGACAGCAGCTGCACAACCTTGCCTTTCTGCTTCCACCCAACTTCATCTCACAGATGACCCCCATGCCTGCACAGCCAAAACATAAGGCCAGGCCCCCTGGAACAAAGTAAGAGGATGAATTGGAATGGCATCAGAATGATAGAGTAATAACTGAGGGTGATGGCACAATAATTGTGAAGCAGGGGGAAAGGGAATTATCAATAGGAACTGTGAATGTCAAGGAATGTCAAAGGAAAGGAACATATGTCAAGAGATAGCTGAGATAGGAATACAAAAGTCTGGGATGTGAAATATGGGATTTGGAATATCAGATGAAGGAGAAATCTTCCAAGGTAAAGTTCGGGGCTTGGGGTTCAGGATTTGATCATAAGGGGCCGGAATTGTGTTGGATGGGTTGGGAAAGTTCCGGGATGTGACAGTTTTATATCTTCTGGACTCCTCAGTATATAAACCCGACTTTACTCTGTAATATTTCCTTAGTTCAAATATCGACTAAATCCTGTTTTATCCTCCAAAGTCTCTGCTTCACTCTGAAAACCTCTCTCAGTCCTTAAGTTGATCTTAGGATTGTCCTCCAAACTTCTGCCTTGAAATTAAGGGACAGAACTCATACAGAGGCACAGCACATAAGCTGAAGCCAAAGTCCCTTGCCCCTCCAACCCCCCTCAGGAATTCCCGACCCACTTTGCCTTTCTGCACACTCCGGACTCTCTGGGAATTCCAGGATTGAACTTGGACTTGATATAATTGATAGGAACTGTATATGTCAAGGGATGTCAAAGGAAAGGAACATATTTCAAGAGATAGCCAAGATAGGAGTATGAAAGTCTGGAATGGGAATACAAAAGTTCAGGATAGGAAATACAGGATATGAGGTTAAGGTGAGAATCTAAGGTAAAGTCTGGGGTTCAGGATTTGATCATAAGTGGTCGGAAGTGTGTCATATGGGTAGGGAAAGTTTTGGGATGTGACACCAACCTGGTAAGAGCTCCCAAGCTAACCAATGGCCATTCAACAGGAGGCCAATGCCAAAGGAGGTGGATGCATCAACAAAGATGATGTTTGGCAAAGGTTCAGAGGGCATAGAAATAGCACACCCACACCATGAGACATTGAGTGCATCCTTCCACCAGGACACATCTGTCAGAATGGCTGCAGGAATGTGATGTCAATGAATGGTTAGAGGCGTCCTTAAAGGAGGAAGACAGCTTGTAAAAGGAAGGCAGGTGACTTCATCCATGTGACAGCACATGTGTGCAGTGCTGCAAACAGCCCACCACACTCTGGCAGTCTTTGAGGGACACAAACATGCCAGGAACCCAAGACTGGAGTTGTGCAAGGTACTTTTGCTGCTTCTTGAGCAAAATCATGACAGTCCTATTTTTCAGGTCCCACACAAAACTAAGGTAGGAGAAAGAGGCAGCAAAAGGGATGTGCTTGTCTAGGGCCCAAGGCCAACCCAATTGCTCAGCCACCCTGAAAACTAAGGACTCATCATATGTATAAGAGCAACTGCCAGACAAGGAGGGGAAAATGGGGTAATGGAAGAAAACATAATCATCAGCCCAGTGAAGCACGTTGTTGATGCCTCAGTGCAGAAAAATGGTTATGATTGCATTCCCATGATGGTCAAAAATGGGCTAGTGCTTGCACAACTGAACAGGCACAGTGGTCTATATACATCTGGGTCATGCCATTGACAACCAGCATGACACATGCCAAGTGTTGATCCTTGGGTGCAATGGGAGAGCGCTGGTGTGCAGCCTAGACATCAAAAACAGTGGCTTGTGATCCTGATGGCGCCTTTGCCACTAACAGCCAGCAGTCGCTGAAAGTGTCCCAGTCCACCAAGAATTGCGCAGGATCAATGAGAGAATTAAGAGATGGTGTGAAGCTATCATTATGGGGAAAGAAGTGGTCCTGGATCAAATGGAACTTTAACAGGCCTAGTTTCAGGACAGCACCCAAAGGGCCAGTCTGGAAGGGGCCAGAATTTTGCAAGGAGCTCAGATTTGATATATGCAAGGATGAAGTCTGTATGCTCAACACCTGAGCGGTGATTATCTGGAATGAATGTTGCTGCAAGAGAGTACAAATCAGAGACACCAGCCTCCAACTGTCATGAATGCCTTTTGGAACATCTGCAAACTCCTCTAGGGTACCAGCATCCCAGAGGAGTTCCTCCCACTTCTGCCAAAGAAATGGAGTGTGACAACAGGTAGGAAGCCATTAGAGATGGCAGTTTTGAGCCAAGTGCTGCCCTCCACATCACAAGCAAGCATGGCAGCAGTGGCAGGAGGACTCCCCACAGCCACATCCATTGAACTGGAAACAAATCTGCTCACCTCAAGCAGTCTGCCAGAATCTGTTCACAAGGGAGATGAAATTGGTTCGCTCCATCCCACACACACACTTTTTGCAGCCCGGGGCGCCATACACTGTACAGCATACATGGGCAAAGAGCCCCCAGGCACAGGATACAATGAATGGAATGCAGACCCCCCATGAGGGGCAGGTGGCATGACCCTAGCCAAATCTGGCAGCAGGCCTTGGGAACCAGTCTGGTAAGTGTTGATGATTTGCCACCACACCATGTCCTGCCATATCACAGGGTTGATGGAGTTGGTGACATTGATGTAGTGAACATGAAGACAAATATCATAACACAGCAGCAAGGGAAATAAGTCCCAGAAATCTGGACACTGCATGATTGTGTTGAAATGCCACTGCCACGCTTCTGCAATGTCATCACAAGCAGGTGAAGGCAAGTACCAATGGATACATTCCACCAGACATGGAAATGCATGACTACATTCCTGAGCCATGAGGGAACCCTCATCCTTTGCAGAGATGCACGTGGACGCCAGGCTTAACACACCATCCCTGATGGACAGTGACTGACCAGAGTCCTTCTTGGCTGCCAGGGAGGCTGAGGTGAGTGCCCATGTGGTTAATGCAGTCAGCAGGATATAGACATTCCAGTTGGCCTTTATGATGTTCACCACCTTTATGGGAAGAGAGAGATCATGCCCATCAAGCTGGACAGATGTTGATGGCAACAAGCGCACTGCCAAGGCAGTTGACAGCAGCATGTGTGCATTGGAATCAGGCAGATCTGATGACAGGTGTCAGCAGTGTAAAGGTGGAGGTAAGGCAGGAGAGGGTAAAAAGGGCGCATACATGTAGTGGGTAAAGGACAGTGGATAAGAAAGGCCACATGCAGTGGGTAGAGGTATGGTAGCAAAGGTCAATGCAGCAGGTACAGGACAGTGGGTAAGGAAGGCCATGAGCAGTGTATAGAGGCATGGTAGCAGTGGGTAAAGGCAGTGGGTAAAGGCAGTGGGTAAAGCCCTGGGGTAAGGAGTGGGTAGAGGTATGGTGGGTAAAAGACAGTGGGTAAGGAAGCACACATGCAGTGGAAGCAGGCAAAACAAAACAGGAGCAACTGTCACTCACCGAGAGATTGCTGCATAGGCAGGCCAGCAAACAGCTCAGAAAAATCCAACCCCAGTGCAATCTCAGCAAGCAGCCATGTTGGGCGCCTCATGACCAATCTTCCTAAGGACCTCTGCAAAAATAGTGCACATATAGAGGCCATCCACTGAGGGAACTGACTCTGCCACAGAAGGAGAGGCAGGACAGGCCACCAAACAACCAAGGATGGAGGCCAGCAGGATAGGAGCCTGGCACACAGAGATGCAAAGCATGATGGGCCCCTGCTAAGTGCCAGACACCAAAGCTGCAGGGGGAGGCAAGGGGACAGCAGCATCTACTACCCTACCCTTACCCTTCACCCTCTTTGGAGGCATGCCCAACTGGCCAGCTGAAGACCCACCTGAGTGAGCCTGAGCATCACACTTGGATGATTTATGAGACAGTGTGAAAACCATGTGGGAGACAACAGGATCGTCAGAGGGTGCCTGGAGGTGCATGTCTGGGACATTCTTTGTGAGCACAACAGCATTGTCAATGTCCACCAAAGAGGGGGAATGTTCCAGGTCTAGCTCTGAGCTCATATGCCCAAAGGTTTCCCCATGCTCAACCTCAGCACCACTGCCACCAGGGGAATGGTTGACTGACTGCTCACACACCCCAGTCACAGCGGCAACAACAGTCTCAGAAGGGGAGTCAAAAAGACAAACTGCTGCTAAGCAGCCACAAGCAGCATGACAAGGTATTCAGAGACAGGGGCAGGTCTAGTGATACCAAGACAGCAAAAAATGTAACAAACAATGAAACAAAAAGATACACATATGTATCACAAACCACAGCCAACATCATGGAAGCAAAGCAAAAGGTGAATTGACTGTAAGGGCAATTTCATGTCACAATAGTGGAGCCCAAAAACTCCACTGAAACCTTCATTCCTCAGGAACAGTGGCTTACAGGTCATGGCCACCACCCCTGCCAATCATGCCCCAAGTCTGGCACCCAGTCTATCTCCAAGGAAGAAGGTCAAACATTTGGCATCAGAGCCAAGGCCCAAGACTCCTGCCCCCAAAGCTGGCCCAAGCTCTGCCCCTGCTGGCTCAACTCTTAAACTGAAACTTGGTAAGTATGATAGTCTACACATGTTTCTATTTCCAACTGATATTGATAGTTTTTAATGGTGTAGTGATCCCAAAGTGGCTTCCATCCTGCTCCATCCCATCCCAGTCCATCAGCTGTGCCATCCTGGCCAGGCCTCTCAATACCCTGCTGCTCCCAGCCTCCATCCCCACTCCCCACCTAACCAATGATTCCAGGGATGCAGTCATCACTGACAAAATACAGTGAACTCCGGAACCGGAACAACGAACCCTGCATTTCCGGAACATTGGAATCCGCGTTCCACATGTCCGGAATGCCAGAATGCCTACCTCTGCTCCACTGCCAGGCGGAACCTCCCGGAACCTTGGAATCTCGGAATCCACTCGGAATCAATCCAGAACTCATGTAGACGTGCAAACCCTTATTGTATTGCATTATCCTTTACTTGTCATCATTCCCGAGCCTCCAGGGACACTCCATCACTTCCTTACATTGCTTAATTCCAAACCTCTTGTTCCTGTTCCTATTCCCTGATTATCATTAGCGAGTGCTTCTCCACCCACTCTGTTATACATATATACTTAGTTTTTACTTCGGATTCCTCAGTCGTTCTTTGCCCCCTCTTTGGCAGCAGCTGAGGTGAGTTTACTTATACCTATTTGCTACTCCTAGCTAATCCCTAGTAGTCCGGGCAATCACTGCCCTCTTATAGTTTTTGTCAATCATTGCCCTTGAAAGTTGGGTTTCCACCCCCAAAAGAGAGTGCAAACAGATTCCGGTGCTCAAGCAACAGCTTGGCACATTGGTTTGGGTGGTTGAGGTGCTTTGGAAGAGGGTTCAAGAGCAAGGGTTGGTCAAATCAAAACCAAGTCCTCCCCCAAGGACAGTACCAGTTTCACATCACATGCAAATGCTCAACTTGGAGGGTTCTGGATCCCTTCCTCCAGTGGTTATTGAGGCCAAACCAGAACATCCCCCCAATCTTGGCCTCCAATTGCATGGCCCATCCTTGGAGGGAATCAGGACAGTCCCATCCCCACTTCATCTAGACAGCATGGAGACAAATGAGAATGAGTTGGATGGCTTTTCAGCTCCCCCTGTGCCAGTTCCTCCCCCAGGCCTCCTGACAACATCAGATGAATCAGACACAATCGGAATAGATGCCAATATGAAGGTTTGATGTCATTTTCCCCGACTTGTATATAAAGACTGTAATTGTACGGCTATGAATGCCATGAGTTTCCTATAGGTGTACAATTCTGCAAGTCAAAATTGATCTGGATTTAATTGAAGTACAACAATGGGTAAGGCTATCCTGAAAGTACCAATGGTAGTGACTGCAGCCAGCCCAATGCTGAAAGTCTTTACATACCTATGGACAAAGCCAAACCCATCCACTCAATGGGCCCACCCATTATGATGAAGGATAGATTGAAGAAATATGACTTGGCCCACTTGAACCCTACAGGCCACCCACTACTTGGCCTACTCAACACCTATGGGTCACCCATCCCTTGGCCCATCCACAACTTGTGGGTCACCCCTCCCTTGACCCACCTGAGACCTACAGGTCATGCATTCCTTGGCCCATCTGACACCTACCAGTCATGCATCCCTCAGCCCACCTAAGACCTTCTGGTCACCCATCCCTCAGCCCATTCATAACTTGTGGATCACCCCTCCCTTCGCCTGCCTGAGACCTATGGGTCACACATTCCTCAGCCCATCTGACGCCTATGGGTCACCCATCCCTCAGCCCACCCCATCCCCATGGCACACCCTTACCACCATTCAATGGTTCCACCCATTACTGATGAAATGCCTATTGAAATATCCCTCAGCCCACCCGAGACCTATGGGGTCACTCATCCCTTGGCCCACTTATATCACACAAAACCACCACATATTGACCCACCCATCACTCAAGATACCCTTACTAAAATAACCCCTCAGCCAACTCATATCATACAGGATTTTTATTATATCTTGGCCCATCCATGCCCTACAAGTTGCACTCGTAGGTCAGCCAACAATCAGCTGGCCTGTGAGCCATGGCTATTTGTCAACCTCAGCTGTCCATATACTATGGTACCAAAGCACTACATGGGCTTGTCCAATGGAGTCATATAAAATGTAGCAGAGGTGATACTGCCAGTGGAGAAATGAACAGAAAGATCTATGGCTTTGGTAATGTAAGAATTTGAAGTGCCATTGAATAATCAGAGTAAAATGCATGGAACAGAATAAGTTTTGATTTTGATTTTGATGACAAAGGTAGTATTGATAAAACAATTGCTTGAACCAGAATCTATGAGGGTGGGGAAATCAGGAATGTCATGAGAAATGATAGTAACAGATGGAGTGAAAGCATTGGGATCAGAAAAGGCAGATACATTGAGTTTCATCTCCTTTGGTGCATGGTCAGAGTCAATGCAACCCCCATCCCATGCAGAGTCTTGGGAGTTGTGGACTATTTTTTGCCTTGGAAGTGGAGGTGGTTGGGGTAGCATCTGGTGGAGCAGAGGTGGTAGCAGCATGAGCTTTGGCTGCCTTGGAGGTGGACTTGCAGCAGTCCTTGGCCATGTGGCCAGAGGCACCACAGAACATATAGAGCTTCAGGTCAAAGTGGCACTTTTGTTCCATGGAGGTCAGCTTACTGTCTTTGCTGAGCTTCTGTGAGAGGTCAGTCTGGGGAGGATGTGGGGGCAAAGCTTTTGACTTGGAGTTGGAATTACTGGTGGGGGTGGAGTTGGCAGGGTTGTGCACAGACTTGGCAGTGGATGAAGTGTGAGTTTTGGCAGGAGGTGGATTAGGGGGTTCCACTTGAGAATTGACCTCAGACTTGCATTGCCAGTAATGCATGTCAATGCCTTGCAAAAGTGTGCAGAGTTCAGTGAGCATGGCAGGTTTGCCCACACAGAAGACTTCATCTTTGATGTGGTCCAGCAGCCCACTGTAAAAATGGTGGTGGAGAGCACCTTCTCCATACCCATGGACTTGGGACATGATGCAGTTAAATTCCACAATGTACTTATTGACGTATTGTGCATCTTTCATGGAGAGGTTGTCTAATTTGTGTTCAGCATCAGCAATGGGGTCATGAGGACCAAAGTTGGTCTGGAGTTTGAGTAGGAATTCACAGTAGTTATCCATCCATAGCGGACAGAGGTCCAGATCTTCTATATATAGAAGGTCAGGCTCAAACCATTTGAGGGCCATGCCCGTGAGGTAAGATTGGGCTAAAGTGACTTTGGCATGGTCAGTCTGGAATGCACAGGGACAGTCTGGAAGTTGAGCTCACACTGTACAATGAAAGCGTGGAGCTTGCAAGTGTTGGTGCCATCAAAAGTGTCCAGTTCATGGACTTTGGTGTGTGGGGATGATTTGGAGATGATATTGTGATGGGTGATGTTGGCAAGGCCACAGATAGCACTGGCGAGTGCCATCATGGGATTGGGGGGTAGGAGCACATGTTCATCTTTGTCGTCAAAGGGGTTTCTGTCATTGCTTCTAGGGTTGTTGTCTCTGGGTTCATCACCTCCAGGTGGGTTGTGGTCCAGTGGAGCAGACACACTATTGTGCTGGGGCAGAGTTGGTGTGTTGAGATGAGGGGGAGAGCCAGAGGCAGACACCTCGGCATGACAGGAGAAGCTGTGGAACTGGCTGACCATGTCAGGTCCTCTGCAACTACTCATAAAGGAGCTGAGTTACGGTAATGTAGGAATGATAAAGGGGTTTTGTTGAAGTGTCTGAGAACAAGTTTGGACTCTATTCATGAAGTGGGAATTTGAATATACTGTTAAGATACCATCTCCTCTGGGCTGTCCAGAGTTGTCAGGGAAGTGGAGCAGACTTTGGCTTCAACTTATGTGCCACACCCTTGCCCAAGTTCAGTCCGGTATTTAGCAAAGTGGTGGCAGAGCAGAGTGGTGGCAGAGTGGAGTCAAGATGAAGGTAGGAGGGAGGGTCAGAGTGACAGCAAGAAGACTAGCTTCAAGTGGTCAAGTGAGACTTAGTCGGACAGATTAGAGGAGTGATCAAAGTTGATATTTGAACTGCTGAATACAAAATACAAAAGGGGTTTATATACTACAGGGACAAGTAAACACGGGTGACACTGGAGTATCAGAGTTGTGTGGAATGTGAGTCAGAAGTGTCGGGAGATGTTAGGAGATGTCAAAGGAAGTCAGAATGAGTCAAAGGGAGTCAGAATGGTATCAGAAGGTGGAGATATTATGCATGTCAAACATCTGTCAAAAGTGTGAAGCGTGAGGAACAAGGCACAGGAGTGAAAGAGTCAAGCGGAGAAGCAGAGATACAGGAACAGTGATGCAGAGGTGCGGACTTGCAGAAATGTGGACTTGGTCTGGAGTTGGTCCGTGGAGAAGTGGAGTTGACTTGGGCAGCACAGGATATCACAACAGTCAAGTTGGAGAAGGTTCACTGATGGTATGGGGCTGCATGGGGTGGAATGGAGTAGGGATTTTGAGTGAAGTGGAGGGGAGAATGCATGCTGAACAGTATGTGGCCATTTCAAAGCAGGGGTTGCTGCAAAGCATGGAGGAATCTGGAATTTCAGAATGTGACATTATCTTTCAACAAGATAATGATCCCAAGCACACCTCTAGGAGAGCCCAAAGGTGGTTTAAAGAGCAGGGGATCAATCTTCTGGATTAGCCTGCACAGTCTCCAGATGTTAACCCCAATGAACATATTTAGAATCACCTCAAGAGATGCCTCTCAGCTTATGAGAATGCTCCTACAGAAGTTCACCAATTATGGGAAAGGGTCAAGGCCAAAGGAGGTCATACCAAGTACTAGACACCCAGATTTATATAAAGTCAAAAAACTGTCTAAATGAGTCATCATTTTGAAATGGCTGCCATTTCATTAAACCTTATCCAAAAACCTTGATCCTTGAACCAATAGAAAGCCAATAGTAGGTACTGTATTTCATACATATATATATACTTATAGTTTAAGGTTAGGGTTAGGTGGTATTAGAGAATATTGTATTTAGTGAAAAGTGTCCAAACATCCAGACAGTTTTTTGAACCACTTACAGTGGTTCAAGCCCAATGTCCTTTATACTGTATGGAAGATCCAGATCTCTAACTGGTTTTGTCTGTAAATAGGTAGATGTCCAATTCATCAAATGCCAAGGATACTGTATAGATGCTCTAGCTCAAATCAATTACATGAAGTCATGGAGGTTTAAAGCAGAACATTTGTTGTTTGCTGGTCCTCAGATTGAGCAGGCATAGAATCATATATTGTCTCATCATGTCTACCAAAACAGCTCCAAAACTAAGTCAAAACTAGGTATATCAAAGCTGTTTTCAGTGTTGTCCGGATATCCAAAATGATTTCTAAAACAACCTCCAAAACGCCCCAAAACCACGACCGTTTTGTACACTGAACGTCCCTAACGTTGTGATGTGTTCTTAAGAATTTGAGGATCAAAATTGTCGTGTTTGCCTGTCCGCGACTGATTACAAACTAACACAAAGTGATAACGGCAAGGGTTTGTAATGGTCCTGAACTTTTTGGGAATATGGAAATATCACGGTTCTGCACTTTTTGTGATGAGGTACGGCTGGTCGCGCCGTTACATGTGTATAGTACCTCATCTCCTCACCTCACGTTCCTTTCATTGCTCGTCTATTGTCACCTCAATGTTCTGGAACGCATCCGTTCTGAGCACAGTATCATCAGATACCGAGCCAACCGTCGTGATCACGTTTGATTCCGCGAAGTACATTTTCAATGCCGGGGAGAATACCACCCGAGCCTTCCTCCAGAGTAGGCAGAACTGGAAGAAGACCAGGGCTCTCTTTTTAACGTCTATAAGCACTCAACGTGCCAGTGGTCTTCCTGGTACATGCTATTTTCCTCGTCTTTCGGATTAGATCAATCTGACCCTATCCTCTAGGATTGTTGATGACCTTCGCCGATGCAGGACAGTCCCAGGTGCACATTACTGGTCCTTCCGGGCTCTTGCATCTGATGGCCTCCATGCGAAAGTACACTTATCGGTGAGCTATATCCAATTTCTCAGAAAGCTATCACATATCACACTCCCAAGCAATAATATCCTTGTCACACCTTCCGAAGTACCCCTCACCTCAGCTTCCTTGGACACGGAACATCCACCCGTGTACAAGGACAATAATGTATCCGTCTTCGCGCTGCCTGTCCTTCCAGAGGCACCTCACGGTTCTCCATTATCTGCGGGAAATGCGGGGGTCACTACGACCCCGACCCCTGTATTTCCCAATGACATTGCGAGCTCGTTGAAGCGAAGGCGCGAACCCTCACCGGACCAGCCATCCAAGCGACTGCCAAATCAGAGTAGCACGAGTCTATTCCCAGACACCATCCCATCTGCAACGGAATTATTGCGCGAGGTCGCCACGAAATCAGATTTTGATCCCAGTTCACTGCACGGGGAAATGGCCCAGGCGTGGAGGCAGCTCGTCGTACAAACCATGTTTCCTGCAACTCAGGTTGCATCGGCAAATACGGATCAGGACGGCCCGGGGAAACGCAAAGGAAAGCGGAGAGCGGAGATCCATGAGGTCAAGCCAAGAGAAGACACCCCCTTGAAATCCGCACGGGCTTCCCAGGCACCATGTATCAACAAACCGCTCCCACCTCCTGAACGCGCCCTGATTGGTTCTCCAAATCGATCACTCAAGCCGACGGTTGCATATGCGATAATGGGCCCCCGTATTCGAGGAAAATTTGACGCGCAGAAGGCTGTTGCTCTTGGCTTACCGCGCGGTCCATTACGCGCAAGGCTTAGCAAGGGGGAGTGTGTCACTGTACAAGTCAAAGACACGAATGGCAATATTATTGTTCGCGAAATACAACCAGAAGATTGCATTGGAGAGAGTGTGACCCCGGGAGTGAGTCAGTTCTCATGCTTTCCATGTACCGGGTTGTAATCTCTGTAGGTAGTACTAGTTTTTGACACACCGACGCTGGCGCACATTCCTGGTCTACTTTTGGGTTTCGCCGATTCCGCACCCTTTGCCAGGTACCTATGGAAGTATGCAGAGGGTTCCAAAGAGCATGTAGTCAGAGCAGTGTTCCATCTTTGCGGGGAAGACGTCCTCGAAGACGAGCGTTACAAGTCGTTCATGAATGGCTTTGGACCTGAAGCACAAGTGTGTCTATATTTGTTCGTCATGGGGCTTATAGTGCTGATCGATTGTTAGCACATTGTGGCTTCGCGTAGACATCTCCCGAATCCTATCACCTTCACTAGCGCTACTTACAGCCAGCTTCGACTCAACCAACTTGACCCTGATATATTTCCCGTACAAAAGTTCTCCTGCAACGTGGAGAAGGCAATCAGCGGTGTGTTCAGCTGGCTTTCCTGGTAAATCCAAGGCTTACGAGTTCGCAAAGATGTTT
This sequence comes from Gyrodon lividus, assembly GCA_014904945.1. NCBI lineage: Eukaryota > Fungi > Basidiomycota > Agaricomycetes > Boletales > Gyrodontaceae > Gyrodon > Gyrodon lividus. The sequence goes on from MU127442.1 coordinate 40,915, forward strand.
GCGGACTGCCTGCTAGCACTACTCCTATGAGGACGAACCTCCTTATCAACCTGCACCCACCAGGCCCGCCAGCACAGAATCTAGATGCCGAGAGATATGATCTTTTCCATCCCGCCGTATCCTCCAATTCTACCTTGGTTTTACCAGAGCCAACTCGAACTCGTTTCGCGGAAGCCCAGGCGGCAGTCCAATCTCATGGTGCACCAGAGGGGATCCCTGGTAAAGACGTGATGATATGCCCATTAGGGACAGGCAGCGCGATGCCTAGTAAATTTAGAAACGGTACCGTCCGATTGATCCGTGTGCCGATCCTACGCTCATGTATTTTTAGTCTCTGCAACGCTCATCCGTATCCCCAATTACGGCTACATCTTGCTCGACGCTGGTGAAGGCACGTGGGGTCAACTTGCTCGAAACTTTGGAGAGGACCCCTCCTTGCCTTCTGATGTCTGGCAGGTCCTTCGCGAGCTGAAGTGCATCTTTATCAGTCACATGCATGGTGATCATCATATCGGCCTCGCGAAAATATTGGCTATGCGACAACGGGCGAGGAATTCATTCTCGACATAGCTATGCTCCCAGACTGACTACCTTCCAGTTGGACCCTCCCGCGGACAGACCGCTGTACATCGTGGGAAACCATCAGGTTTTCTTGTATCTGCGTGAATACGCAGGCCTCGAAGAACTTGGGCTCTCGCGAGGTTCCAAAAATCCTGTGACTCCGATTCTGGTGGACGTCATCCATTGGGCGAACAATTCTTTCCCCTCGAATCGCCTGGGTCACGAGGCATCTCGCGAGTATGCACGACGTGCTTAACCACATTCCCTCATACGCTTATTGATCTATCAGTTCCATTTTAGCTTTGCGTGACCTTTGCGTCACTCTTGGTTTGGAAAGTCTCCGATCTGTAGATGTGTCCCACCGAACAACTTGTCATGGAGTAATCATCAAGCATACTGATGGATGGAGTATTGTGTAAGGATATATTGTTCCTTGCAATATTCGGTTCACATTCACCAAGAGCAGATATTCGGGGGACACCGTTCCCACGCAAAAACTGGTGCAGGCGGGTCAAAATGCGACCCTGCTCATCCATGAGGCCACAATGGCGGATGACCAAGTTGAGATGGCCGCTGCCAAGATGCATAGTACCGTTGGTCAGGCCATCGACATTGGGAAAAGGTCTGTGCTATGCTTGATCAAAGTTTTACAATGCCAACTGGGGCCAGTAGAATGAACGCTCAGAACATCCTCCTCACGCATTTTTCCGCACGGTATCCAACAATGCCTCCCTCCGTGATGACCACACACAAACCAGGGGATCCAACCTTGGCTTTGGCGTTTGATCACGCTAACATCAAAATTGGTGACATGTGGAAGCTGAATGTGTACATGAAAGCTATTGAGCAAAGCTTCGTCGACCTCGAGGATGAAGCCAATGATGATGCGGTGCAGGTAGCAGAAGCTGATATCGCATGATATATTACCCTTCCAAGCTATCGCATAATATTTCTAGAGATGCAATTACACTGCGGGCAATGTCTTCCCCTTTCTTATCCCACGAAGTCCTAGATCGTTCAGTGGCCTCCTCGGTAACCTCGAGGTTGGCATGCTCCGGATCTGTAGAGAGCGAAGTCGCAGTATCATTGTAAAGATCCAAAAACGAGCGGCAGTGGACAACCAGTGACTTTATCTTGTCAAATGATGATCTCCCCGGCAATTGAGCTAAGACGAGAGTTTGGTTGACGGTGTCGTCTTTTATCAACAATCCCAGAAGCACCGCGATGTATCCCCTCAGGAAGTTGCTTTCAGGGGAATCGTTTTCACGAATGTCTGAGTGCTGAATGTATGCCATTGAAAGGCATCCCAGGACGGATTGTCGGCCAGGACATTGACAAGCTCGAACACAGCGCCGCGTACCGGGACAGGTGGGATTGATTGCTATGAAACGAACTAGTGAGCACTCGTGTATGTGTAAAAGCCAGGGCTCACATTTATTTCTACACATAGTCGTTGCTTTCCGGGTTAAAGTTGCCCAATTCATCAAAAGCCCCAAGGCAAGACATAGAAGGTCGAAGGCTTCAACAGAGTTGATCAGAGTTGAAGGACCAGATACACCATCCACGGCCCGACATTCAGACCACTTCGCTTGTGATCGAACAGCGATTGTTACGACGAAGGGAAGAGCGTGATTCTCTTCTAGGGATACCTCACACCACATCTTATTGCCGTGGGACAGTAGTGTGAGGACTCGTAGGGCACCACAAAGACACTTCCGCGCTGGCAAGCTGTAAGTTCGCCATATTCGGATTCCTGGATACGCATCTCACCTATAGCTGCCTCTTCGTCGTTTATGCTTTCTCCCATCGAGACTGATGAGACAATGCAAAGAAACAGCAGTTCAGACGCAAATCCATCTGCACCAGCCAAGCCAATGGAAGAAGTCCGCTCGACATCTATATTCGTTGATGACCATTGTCCGAGAAGGTACGAGTCGAGGAGGCGGAGACATGCTTCAATATGGTACAAGGATGGCACGTCGGTGTTTGCTCTGCTTGGTAACGGCAACAACTCCAAACCGGATTCATATGCCGTGACACGTGGTTCCAGGAGGCAGAGTTCCGTCCGCAAGCTCGTGAGCAGTGCAGACAGGTACTCGACTCCGATAATAGATGGCGGCAGCGCAGCAAGGGTATGGGAAATGAAGAAGCGAGCGGAGGGCTGCAGCCTATCAGTTTAAGCACACCACAGAAACGGCACGGACGAACCTGGTTCGCGGAGGATAGATGAGACTCTTTCGATACAACTTCTGCAAGCGACTTGAGCTGCGTATTACGGGATTGTTGTCAGATTCCACGGACATAAACTCTCGAAACAAAACTGACAGGGAGTATCTCCGTTCTTGATATGCCATGGGATTTGAGGTCTGTATCTCGACCATTCGCAAGAACCAAAGCAAGGACGTCCTTCGTGTGGTCAAGGGAACCAAGGATTTCCACAAGGGCTGATATGAACTCCTTTTGTTGAGCTACATCCATAAGCGTGTGTGAGTCCCTTGCAGCTAGCGCGGCGAAGAAAGTTATAGTGGCATCGAAGATCTAACATTTTTGAGCAAGATTGTTTGATGATGTGAAGGCGAGGATACCTTGTCACTTGCTCCGGCCCTCGACATCAAGAATTCATCCCATGTGCGAAGGTAAAAATCTGATGCCTTTGCCCTACGATTGAAATCGGGATCGCAGAGTTTGCTGACAAGTTCAAGTGCGCTTTGTGCAAGTTTGAGATCGGTGGCACACATAATAAAGAATTGCCTACCTAGCTCGTCGGAGGCCAATCGCACTGCACCCATCAAGTCCCTCAAATAGATACCCGACTTCGTCTAGAAATCTCCTGCTCTCTCCTTTGCTTCTAAGTTCTGTGATGCTCTTAAGATCGTTCATCATGCCAATAGGAAGCGAAGACTGGGGGAGATTTGATGTGCTCGTGTTGCCTCTGAGATTGTGCGTTACAAAGTCATCCCGGTGTGGTCGTGGGTCATCTTCAGAGTTGTCAACTCCCCAGCGCGTACGCAGGTCAGCATACGATTCGTGTAGCTCCGTATCGTCTTGAATATCATTCAAAGGGTCTGCACCAGGAACGGGGAGAGCCACCAAGAATGACCGAGATGATCCTGCATACGTTCTGATGTTTCGTGCGGGGAGAACCTTTGATGGTGACTGTGTGGAAGCCTCAGGGGTAGGGTCCCTCTGGCGAAAGGTAGTGGGAAGAGTGTGTGATGACCCTTGACGGGAAATTACGGAGGGTGGTAGCGGTGTTCCGGTTGATGATACTAGCATGAGGGAAGAATTACATCACGAGCTCAACGTGATTCGAGTTACTGCACCTTCAATAGACGGTTCAGTTCGAGAGCGGCTAAGCATTCGCTTGACAATGCTGCCACCTGCGAGATGACCTGGAGAGCGCGAAGGAGAAGGCGTTCCAAAGAGGGGAGATAGGTCTGTTGGAGTGTTTATCGGGGTGTTAATTCCTGGCGTACTGCAAGACATAGGCTCTGTGTGTGTTTCCGCTCGCCTCAAGATGGGACTCTGCTTTTGTCGAGTGTGTGATGCAGAAGACGAAAACTGAGTGGCTACTGTGGAGTTCAAGGACTGACACTACGGAGATGAATATAATAAGCAGACTAACACTGATCCGGGAATTGTGTGAGTTCTGGTTTCTTTGCTTTCGGAGTGAGGGGCGATGGCGAAACAATCTCGACGAAGACCTTCTGCCGCTTCCGCGGACGGGGAGTATGAGATTGATCTTGAGATAGATCGGCTTTTGGAGTGTAAGACGACCCATGGTTGTCAGTTTGAACATGTAGCGGTGAACGCCTTCGTGCTCTCCGGCCATATGTCCGTTGCATTGTGATTATAAGTTGCAAGTTGTCACGGAGCAGGGAGCCCAGGCGGGCCGTGGGATTCCGATGAGTTAGATTTTAGCACTCCGCCAGGACCACTCACTCTTGTGTCATGTGACGGCTAAAGTCTGACTGCCAGCTGGCACAACTTGTGCCCACCATGATAATTTGTTGAATGCTCATCCATGGGATTTTGAAAAAACGTCAGGTTCATCAGGTGATACTCGTGCTCACATTTTCAGGTCAGCTCTAATTTAACTTCCCTACTTACATGATACTGCTAGTATCAAGATGCGCCCCACTGCTCCTGCTGGCCTGTCTAACTTAAACCGTAACCTCGTGAGATGCTCACTTCATGCACCTATTCGCTTAGACCCAACAATGCTCTCATAATTTCGAAGCATTCTTGTGAATCTTTTGCGCGATAATCGCTCCCCTCGGACCATCCATAACTACCTTCTCCCGCTGATGATCACGAGTGTGACCCTGTTCCTTGCCGTCGCGGACCGTTTCGCTATGGCCGACACTTATAAATTACTCCAGTGAGTTTCAGCGGTCATTGTGCGTCAAGAACGTACTCTGTAAAATGCTGTCTCGTCTTCTCGGTCGCGGTGTGCTGGCTTCCGCTGCTCTCGCGAGCTACGCGACCGCTGCAACGGTGGTTACAGTAAATGGAACAGCCAGCCATACTATCCCCCCTCTCCTCTGTATGTCACAATCCATTACTTCTTGATGTCACTAATAATATCAAGCAGACGGTCAGATGTTTGAGGTACGGTTATCTCCTTCGGATTGTATTTCACCTGACATATACGCTGCCTCGCCTTCACACAGGATATCAACGCAAGTGTTTTATTGACTGCGAAAAGAACGTAGCACAGAACCATCCTTTTGACAGCATGTAGGACTCCGCGCTAATAACTGTGTAGAACGACTGACTGACAAGCGCTTAGAGTGGGGATGGTGGTATTTATGCGGAATGTCAGTTCTCGAGCACTTGTGTTGATTGGTGCTGACCATCCTTGAATTAGTGTTGCAAAACCGAGCTTTCCAACAGGTCTCGCCATGTGAGCAGCCAACCACACGCGTCAGGCACCACATAACTCTATGTGCTCAGATACTGCTGCTGCTTTGTATGCATGGAGTGCAATAAACGGCGCAGGGATCAATGTGATCGCCGATCCATCACCAATCTCATCTGCTCTTCCGAACTCTCTTCAACTGACCATTCCAGAAGGCGCTTCAGGACGAGTCGGGTTCGGAAATGAAGGTTACTCTGGTTGGTCACATCCCATGTATCACGTCCTTTACCTTGCTCATAGCCTACCTCAGGGATCCAGGTGAATTCGGAGTGGACATACAATGCTTCTTTTTATTACAAATTCCCCGTGGCTTCGTCATTCGAGGGGAATGCCACTATTGCCTTACAGTGCGTTGAAGGCCAATTCTATACGTCGGCTTCAGTCCCGATCAGTGGATCACAGACGGCGTGGAGGCAGGTCGCTGTGCCTTTGAGACCGACGTCGTCTCCTACGTCCACGGCAAACAATTTCACAGTTACTTTCAACGGAGCTGACGCGGCCGGTCAAGTCATTGATTTCGCGATGTTTTCTCTGTTCCCTCCCACCTTCAAGGGCCGCGCCAATGGCCTGAGAATCGATGTCGCAACCGTGCGTGACGGTTATAGCTGCAGTGTAATCAATCCCCCGTTGATTACTTGGTTATAGACTTTGTACGAGATGAAGCCCTCGTTCTTCCGTCTACCTGGTGGTAACAACTTGGTGCGTATCTCGGAATATCAATATCACTTCAATATTTGTTTCTCATGAGCTTCCTCAGGAAGTAAGTTTCATTGGTCATTATATGTCCTTGATATTTCAGCTGAACGACCATTAGGGCCAAACCTGGGCAACTAGATGGCAGTGGAATGCCACCGTTGGCCCACTCGTGGACAGACCCGGTTTGTCTTTCTTCCATATCAATTACTCTCCATTCACCAAGTATAAACAGGTCGTATGGGAGACTGGGGTTACATCAACACCGAGTCAGTAATTTACAAACGAGCATCTGCGTTCTAGCTGAGTTTACATTTAGCGGTCTTGGCCTTCTCGAGTACCTGTACCTATGCGAGGATATGGATATGGATCCGATTATGGCCGTCTGGGCAGGTCAGTGCAGCTGAGCAGGATGACCGAACAGTTGTTCACTCCTTTTACGTTAGGTTATTCCCTCAATGGCGAGAGTCTCCCCGAGGATGCGCTAGCTCCCTACATCCAACAAGCCATTGACCAGATCAATTTCGTCATCGGCGATCCCACTACGAACGAATATGGTGCGTTGGGGGTCTTTCTAGGCTTAATCAATCTAAAGCATGCCAAAAGCTGCTCTCCGCGCATCTCTTGGACACCCCGAGCCATTTCCCCTTGCTTATGTTGAGATTGGTAACGAAGACTTCTTCGCCTCTGAGTCGTAAGCCAGCCTACGTCCGCGACTCAGCACGCCCTAACCCAATCGCAAATTGCTAGATATATCTACCGTTGGAAAGTTTTCGCTGGAAACCTAACTGCGGCATTCCCTCAACTTCGTACGTGTTGGTCTGACGGACCTGGCCACGATTTCTCACACGATTTCTCAAGGTTTTATCGCTACCACCTACCCGTTCGACCCCATTTTGGACCCCGTTCCTCTACAATACGACAACCACGTCTACCAGACTCCAAGTAAGGCGGGATTTAATCTCGGAACACGTTTATCTTAACTCGCCATAGGCTGGTTCATCGAGAACGCGTTCTACTATGACAGCCTTAAGGTGAGCGGACCCACGTTAATTCACTCTCCTGACTTGCTTACTCTCCTAATACCACCTAGCGAAACGGCACGTACTACTTCCAGGTGAGGTTTCCGGTATTGCACCCTGCGTTCACTTACTCACCTCCACACAGGGTGAATATGCTGCTATATCGCTTAACGCGAGCAACGTCTTCGGTGTTGGACGTCTCATGTACCCCACCGTTGAAAGTAAACTACCATCTTTAAAAGCTTTAAATCTCTTTGTGACGCAATTCTGGGTTAGGTTCAATCGGCGAGGCTGCTTACATGACTGGTTTCGAAAGGAACAGTGACATCGTGTTTGCTGCCTCCTACGCACCCCTGTTGATGAACACTGCCGACTACCAATGGGTCAGTGCTGCGGCCGCACTTCTTCCTCGATTGTTACTAATTTTATCTTCCAAGACACCTAATCTCGTTGCTTTCGAGTAAGCATATATGCTTAACGAGCATTGAATTTTGACATTAATATTTCAACCTATAGTGCCTCCAAGGTGTATCCTTCCACCAGCTACTACGTCCAGCAGGTATGGACCCACTTTCAAATCCACGTCGCTTCGCACCCATGCTAAGTAACGCACGGTACACAGCTCTTCAGCGCAAACCGAGGCACTGAATACCTACCAAGTACACTACCCACTTACAATGGTACCCTGTACTGGAGCGTTACTCGCGATACAAATGCCGGCACTGTATTGATCAAGGTAATTAACGCAGCTCCTAAGTGTTTTCATCTCCTAACAAGATCCATCTCCTCTTGTAGGTTGTTAACACCGACTCTGCTGCCACGCTCATGACCTTCAACTTACCTTTCGAGGTTGCTAGCGCTGGCACTGCAACAGTGTTGACTGGCCCTCCTACCGCCAGCAACTCGCCCTCAACACCCAACACTATTGTTCCTGTCACATTGCCTATGACTTTTTCCAAATCGTTCGACTTCACCGTCTCGTCATACAGTGTTACTGTCTTGACTGCCCGTATTGTGTAAAGTATGCAGCGGACTCTCGTTCAACATGGAAATCAAGGCTTTCGTTTTGCATCATGGTGGTCCCTCCCCCGAAAGACGCTGCTGTAATATAGTTTGGATTCTCTCATAAATGTCTTCAACGTGTTGCAGGTACTCCTTCGAATTCTGCTCTTGCATGTTGCCAACTGGAACATCCAGTGTGAATGAGGGCTGGTACAACGGAAATGCGCGGTGATCGGGTATTTGCATCTCTAGAGGAAGCGGCTTCCCGGCCTGAAAGACATTGAGTATCGAGATGAACCAATGATCCACTAAAACCTACCGCAACCGAAGTCAAGAAAGCCCAAGCCCGTGCAGCATTCGGGGAATTGTATCCTCCTTTACGGGTGTGTTGGTGGAAGCAGTGACGTGAAATAAAGCACTTACCGCCCCCAAGAAGTAGCTTCTTCCCTGACCAGCCATGTACTACTCTTTCAATACACCATCCGAGAGACCCTGGACCATCTAAGGACCAGTTCCAAGTAGCCATCGGGTCCCCCGCCAGCCCGTCGACGCCGCACTGGACGACTATGAAATCCGGAAAGAAAGTATCCTTGATGGCTTCTACAATCGACCATATTCGCGCGAAAGTTTGACTGGAGGCACCTCTTTGAAGCGGCAAAGACAATGTAAACGGGTCAAAGGAAGCGTGATCAGGATTTGGTAGTGCCGATAGAGGGGAAATGGGGAAGAAACCAGGTGCAGCATGATGAATCGACAGCGTCTAAACGTGATGCGGCCGTTTCAGGAAAATCGAAATGGCTTCTGAAACGGGTTCTTACCAGAACTTGGGACACTGCAGTCGAACTCGGATTGTGAAAGGCTTGCGAGACGGCATCCGAGAAATGCAAGTCCAAGTCGAGGTACATCACGCGAGATTTTCGTTGAGGAACCGAGGAAGGTACAGCGCGCCTCAAAGCGAGAATGGCCAAAACACAATCTGCAACATAGCAAAACCCCGAGGCGTGAGCTTTTTGTGCATGATGTCTAGAAGATGATCATAGGTAGTATGAGCTGCCATTTTGAAACACGGTAAAACTTGACCTCCCTCCCTCCATCCCAGCACACAGCGACATTGCATATGTTTTCCTTTATTGCATCCACGGCTGTCAATGTTGCCCCTGCCACCAGGTGTATATACTCATGCATGCCACGGAACGGAGGGCAGTCCTACTGCAGATACATAACGCTTCGAACAGACTACAGTCGAACGTACGCACGTCCTCAAGGCCAAACTGGGAAAGCTGAGCCTGGTCCTCGTGATTACTGGAAGGGTTCAATGCATATCCAAGGTAATCGCGAGTATGATAGGATAGAAGATCCCTCTGGGTTGCTCGGCGGGGTCGAAGGAGTTTGAAGCGCTTCTGGTCATCGGGAGACAAAAGGCCCAATGCGCTGACCAGTGAGTGCACTAGTAGAGAACGATTTTTATTTGAAGGTAACAACGATGACACCTGCGGAATGAGGTTGGGTGTTTTGAATCAGTCATGAAGCAAAAAGTTGCCAGTGAGTTGATGCTGCTGGCAAACGAAGAAAACTTTTGCACTTGTTACCTTGACGAGTTCCTCAGATACTATGTAGGCGACTAAAGGAAGCTGGCCAGAACTGTGGTGCTGCGGCATTATTCTAGTGTAACTTGAAACTTGAAAGCGGAGACAAAAAGTATCACAAAAAGTGCATATGATTAGTCAGCTATGTAGCATAGCCACACGACGTTTGTAATCCCAACAAAACATGTGGTGATACCTCACGGCCTTACTCTCGACTTGTCAATCTTCTACCAAGAGTATGTCGCTTGTTAGCGATCCGGGGTATGTCCACTTTCGCGATTCATTCCACTCATTATCACCATTCGCTTTGCCATTCTCATCGTCATCATCGTAGGTATCTAGTTCATAGTCTTCGATTGTCCTATTTACGCAATGTCGATGACCCATACGGGGGACGTATTATCTCGTTGAGCCCATCATACACATCCAATCCGTACATTCTTGCAGCATCCCTTGCCGACATTCATCGATGGCCAGAACTCGAATATCCATCCAGTCCGCCAATATCTGATGACGAGGACGACTTTGAAAAGAATGCACCAAGGGCATTAGGTCTTGGTGGAGCTACTGGCCTCAAACACCACCAGACTATCATGGGCTCACGATCTGGTGCACTGGGGATGAGAGTCACAGGGCGACGAGTTTCGACTTCCAAGCGCGCGTCTCAGATAGCCAATGGGCTTAGTGTTCACCCAGAAGAGCCAGAATCGACGCCCCAGGCTGCCTTGTCTCGTACAAATATAATCGGGCAAGGCGACACTGATGCACGCCCACGGCCACCAGAGGTTGAAGCCATTACCGCTACTGTGTCAGGTTCGTCGCCGAAGGAAGATCCTCCGCCTCCCGAGCCACCCGCAAAGGAAATTCAATTTATTCCCAAGTTCAAAGGAGCAGCAGAAATGGAGGCGCGACGAAAGTCACGCATGCTGGCTCGTCGCGGTCAGGCAGTCTCTGCCCCAAAACCTGCATCTATTGGGTCTAAACTCCCCAACCCCGAGATTTCTTCCTCAGAAGAGGATGAGGGGCTGCTAGAAGATGAGAATGACGACGACTTTGATCTTGTCGAGTGTGGCGATGACATGGATGAAGGTGACGAATTTGATCCGTGCGCTTCACTTTATGTTACAGTATCCGTATCAGTGTCTGATAGTTGGAACAGTGATTTTGCTGCTACTCGCACTCCAGGTATCGGTTCCGATAGTGCGTCCAAGCCTCTGCCAGCCGACCACGGTCCGGCCCTCGCTGCACCCAGACAAGACACTCGCAAGAGAGGCGTCTCGATATGCCAACCCATCATCGATGCGCGTGCTCCAGACATTACGTTCATGCGACGTACGATCTCCCCAGTTCTACCGCAGGCCTCTGCCTTGTCTGCGGTGCTCGCCTCGATCGGTGGTTCTGCCAACCCTTTCAGTGAGTTGTACGGCGCCATTTCAGGGCGTGGGGAGTCAGCATCGATGGATGTCAAAGTCTTCTTCCCCCATGCGAGCCAACCCAATGGAAAGGCCCTGATTTTAAATGTTCGAAGAGATGCAAATGTCGAAGAGGTCATTGGGTTTGCCCTGTGGAGTTACTGGGAGGAGGGTTGGCTCCCAAAGCTGAATGAAGACGTTAGCGAGAATGACCCGACGTTGTCTGGAGTGGGCTGGATCATGCGAATCGCTGAGGACGACGGAGAAGTTGACGAAGATTTTCCTCGTAAGTTCTTCGTCCGCACGTGCTATCTGAAGAAATTTCACCGAAAAAATCCTAGCACCTGACCGAGCCGGAAAAATCTCCAAGTTCAACTTCGATGCATTCGCGATCCTGGCGGCAACTCCCATGCAGAGTTCGTTAGCCCCACCTTATGTCTCGGGGAAGAGCTCATTCGTCTATTTCCCAGTTCAACAAAATGAGCAGCTGGAAGGCAAGATCCAACGGCGACCATCAAGGGTTATGGCAGCACCAAAGAAAGCCGACGCACTTCCTGCTCCCGGTCTTGTTCCACCGTCTGTTCCGGCGCCTGGAACAAGTGCTCTCTTTGGCACCACGCCCATATTGTCATCGTCTCTTGGACCGTCTTCCAGCCATGGTCCTCCTATTTTTCTGCGCATCCGTGTCGCCGACACTGCTGACGCTGTCCACATCTCTACGACAATCCCTGTGTAAGTATATCATTGAATTCTTTAACCGAAGCTCACAGTTCCATTCTACTCTAACAGATCTGCTGGCATGTACATGCAAGAAGCGCTGGAACTTGTGTGTCGCAAGGCCAAACTTGCGAACCCGAACGACTACGCCCTGATTCTCAACGACCTGAACATCTTGATTTATTTGGACCGCACGGTCGCATCTCTGGAGGGGAAACGTGAACTAACTCTGGTCAAGAGATCCATGCTACCTCAGCTGGGTATTGAGCCTGAGACCCGTGCCATGCGAACCACTGATCCAAACGGTTGGTATATTTCTTCTTCATCTTGCTTACACCATTACACCGAACGTATTTGTCTACCAGCTTCCATCTTCAAGCGAATTTCCGACGTGCCGGAGATGCACTACAGCGCTGCAACAGATTACACAACTGCATACAAGGTTTCCCTTTATTTTATATGGTAATATGACCACTGATACTGAGCAAAATACAGCGATATACAATATACCGCAAAATGCCCATGCTCGCCCGCCAAGAACGTACCTTGGCCATCGATGGTGTTTACGTCCATGTAAGCTCCACCCATTTCGAAGGGTTTGGTTCGTGATCTCACCCATGGCCCCGAACCGTAGATCATGCCCTCCGCGCACAAAGCGAAAGCGGTCTTTGACAGTGGCAAGACGCTCTCATTCCACATTAAGAGTGTTCTGGTCTGTCAACAATCCCAAAAGACTTCAACACTTTTCAAGATTGTCGTACAACGGGACAACAGAAACAAGCGGTACGACTTTGAGGCCGATACTCCTAAACTCGCAGGTGAGGCCAGCACGCTTGATGTGGTTCCACTCTATCGGGGCTAAACCACCAATCAGCCGAAATTGTTCAGGTTATAAAATCGCTCAAAGCAACCTTGGACCGGTCTTCTACTGTGCATCGATCCAGACGAAGCAGACATGTCGGATGACCACGTCTTGAACTCGACTGTTGAGCGACATGTACTGTATTATCCATGGGCGTCAGCACCCTTTCATATCTATCTCCACTTTTCGGTTGTCGATGTTCATGTGCCTAAAACCGTCCAAACATAGGATCATTGTTTCTATAAAGACGTTTTGAACGCACTCTTCTACGTCAAGTTAGCATTCTCAACCTTGTCGTCTATGAGTGACATATCATGACGAGACCCTTGTCTAGTGACTGAGATGATTGTGGATAAAATCGCAAGGATGGTCGGGAGCTTAATTCGATGCCTGCCTCGATTCTAAGAGTTTTGTACCGTGCCAGCTCAGGTGCGGGGGACAATGCTGGCTTGATCGCACTCTTATGCGCTGGATGACTTGCACCTGGAATATGGTTACGGTTTATCTGACGTTAGCGAGTCATATTATTAGGTCCGTCTGTCGAGAGGTGAAGCCCCTGCACAAACCCCAGCAAAAGCCATTCTATGAAACGATGCAAAACTAAGCAGCATCAGCATCGTGAAAGGACATCATAGACGACGAGCTTGAGACTTATTTTTATAAAACTTATGAAAACCATCAGAACTACGTGAACCCACCGCACTAGTGGTTGCAATGATACGAAATCTGGTGACGCCCAGTTCATAGTTTGCCTTGTCCATTCGGTGGCAATCAGAACAAGCTATATTTGGGGTATTTTCTGTCCAGCCCAAGGGATGTAGATGGTACGGTATGAGGGCTGGATGGAAATTCGGACAGGGCTCTGTGCGATGATGTTTGCGCTCGCACCACATAACACAATCAACAAAGCCCGTCATGAAAGCTATAAAGGCAAGACCGCGAAGCACGACCCCTCAGGTCAAGTATCATAAATCCCATCAGCTCATAGTTTTCACTCCTATTCTCACTCACCAAAACACAAGATGTTCTCTCGCGTTTTCGGCATCCTCCCTTTCGCCCTCCTCGCAATCGCTGGAAATACCACTCCTGCGAGGCAATGCAACACTCGTTACATCACTTGCTGCCAGCAGACTCTCAGTCTTTATGTCCCTAAGCATGTGAATAACACGGATCCCAGGAGCTAACCTGGTCATCCCTAGACTGCTAACTACCTGGGCCTAATCAGCTCGCTCGGCCCACCCAACGTTGCTGCCATGGTCGACGCGTTGGTCGGTCTTGATTATTCATCTGTCACCGTAATTGGAACCAGCCAAAGTTGCCAAGCCAGTCAGTCGCCAGTGTGCTGAACCAATAACGAGGAGGTTCGTGTGCGACCCTTGTCACACTTGGCCCACCAAGCCTGTACTGATGATCAAAACAGAACGGCCTTGTCAACCTCGGATGTACCCCCGTCACACTCAACGCTTGAAGGTTCATACCTTGACCTTGAACACAAACCCTTGTGGATACAAAGTTGGAGACTGTTGATTTATGCGGAACTTTTTTCTGTCTAATATATTGACTATTGCTGTGTCCTGGAAAACGATTGAGTCGCTGCGGAGCGAGAAAATACTCGTCACGCACTATGTATTTACCCCTGGTCCGCCGTACCTGCATCACATCCCCGAAATCATACACCCACTCGCTTCATGCACGTGAGTTGGCATCACGAGGGGCTGAAGGGCAGTATTGATTTGATGTTGTCCCACCCAGAGCAACCCCGATCAATGTAGCAGCTTCGAGTAGAATCAATTAGACTGACATCTCACCCGAACCCATTCCAAGTTATGGGGGAAGACAGAAGCAGTCATGTATCTGAATCGTAGCTGCGATTAATGACAACTAGGAGACAGTGCAACACTAGTACTTACTACTTACTACCTAATACCTATCACTAATTTGAAGTGCCGCTGGCCGATCCCCCAGCTAGCCATACACAAATAATATTATGAAGTTTCTTGTCTGCTATATACCAGTGCAAGTTATAATGATATGCGCGAGGTGAGTGGTGAACGTTGAATGAGCACTGGTGAGCCTCGCTGACAGACACCGGGCTTGAGATTTTGGAAAGCTTTCCCGTGTTTCTATTACATAATCCACCAACCACTTTTTCTCAAGTCGCGAGACTCGCAGAGGTGACCAGGCAAAGTAGCTTCCAAGTAAACAATCTTTCATTATCGAGCTCAGAAAATCCCGAGTCATGCCTCTTCCTCATGACCTCTGCGCACGCGTACAAAACGCCTTTCGCGCTCGACACCGGCACATAGCAGTCGAACACTCCACTCAGAACCTCGCCATTCTCTCAATCCTCCTCCGTGCCGGCTTTCTCAGCAACCTTACCAGGGGCACAATTGCTTCACCGTCACCCTCTGACTTCAATCGCGTCGGTGAGGCGCAGCGTCGTATTTGGGCAGAACTAAAATATCGCGATGACCGACCCGTGCTCTCGGATATGAGCCTTATTAGCATGCCCAGTCGGCGCGTGTTCATGGACGTCGGAGAGATCAGGCGAATCTGCAGCGGAAGGAGAGCCCAGACCATCAAACCATTGGGTCTGGGCGAGATTGCAGTCGTGAAGACGAAAAGCAGAGAACACGAATGGTTGGAGGCACGGGAGGCACTCATGTTGGGCCTGGACGGGGAGGTCGTTTGCAGAGCACGATGATTGCCCTTCTTTGCTCACTTCCTCAGTATGTACCTGTCTCACTGCGTGGCATTCTCTGCTGACGGCGGCTCGGCCACTGGCAGCAGCTTACCTTTGTCTTTGCACTTGATCAATATATAATACTACAATTTACCCTGACGTACGGTACCACGAAGGTTGCCGATTGGCAGCCCTCCACCTTATATTTAACTCGATTGCCTTAGTTAGGGCCCAAACAGCACGTACAAATGCAAGAGTTTCAGCCTTCAGGTCCAGGCCTCCCCCAGACCCAGGCTCTCAGCGGTCAGTTGACTATCAGGCGGTCCCAAACACTCGGACTATCTGGGGTAGTCAGATTTCCAGCTCGCTGGTTATCCACAGTCTTGCACTACTCCATAGCAGCATCAATTTCCTCCCCTGCTCTGGGAAGTCTGACCTGACGTAAATTCCCTCTACCAATCACCTGTCACCGCCAGCGTGTTCTGATTGACAGCAGCTGTCCCCCGCAGAACACTCGATATGGTACACAGCACGATAGATGCTGATGCTTTGTGCCGTCCGTTTCAGCAAAAAAAAATCAGGGGTATCCTCTGTGTCACGCTCTTCGCCATAGTACCGCTGATTTTCTTCGGGAGCGGTTTGAGCGGTATGATCTCTCAGAATCGGACGACGCCATCCACCCATGAACTGGGTGCACTAGCACTCTGTGTCTTCGGTCAGTCTGAAGCTTGGCCATTAGTCTTTGAATTAGGTTCAAGCAGCGCACCACCCTGACCTCAGTGGGACCATCGAGCCGAGATGCACTCATGCCTAATATTTCCCGACCATTCGCAACGATCAATCATCAACTCTTAACGTCTCGCTGTCGGTCTTCAAGAGGTAGGCCAAAATAATGTTTCGGTGTGAATATTCTATTGAGAGGTTATTTATTTTTGAAGACATGACACGACAGATGTAAGTAACAAGAAAATGAATATCAATGAACAACTACTTATTTAAGTAACGGGAATATTCATAAAGTAGCATAAAGATGATCTGTGACGGCACACGTCGTCAGCACTAACTTTACCTTGGCGCTCGAACATCTGGAGAACGCCTTTGACAAGAAAATGTCCGCATACAAGAAAGGATGGATATATTGACGTTGTTCTCTGTCCTGATTGCGCGGCATGCTAACGCAGGATGAGGACGCGGGGCGAGGGTAAGGATGTGCTCGAGTAGTTCCGAATCCTGAGTGTTGTGTCGATAAGCATTGAACCGGGTAACGTTAGCCGCCCCACTCGATTAGTCAAGCCATCCTTGACCAGACCGAGATACTGTAGACAAACGGGTATATCGTCGTGGTTATCGGCGGCGTTATCAGAATGGATGCCATCACACTGGTATATGTAATGGCTTCTCATCGTAAGGGGCCTCGTGTTTGTCCTTTTTGTCGGTTTATTCGTCCCCGCGTCTTCTTCGTCCCAGCCCATCGTTCCTTGACCATATCAACCGCGCCATCCTTATTTCCTCCCCCACCTATCTCTCGTCCCACCTCTCCCCCCACCCGAGCAATCTCACTGCCCCCTCCCCTCCATGTCCTCGTCCTCCTCACCCTTCCCCCCGATTCTCCCCCTCGCCCTCTCCACCTCTTCCTCCCACTTAACACCCCTGACCCCCGTCCATATCCCCACCCCCGAAGAATACACAAGCGCAACCGTCAAGCCCTCCCAAAGGCCAGACAACGCATGATGGCAAGGGAAAGCGAGGTATAACCCAAGTGGGATGCCGAGAGCGTAGTAGGCGGAGAGGTTGAGGAGGGCGCCTGCGAACTAGAGAGGGAAGGGTTTAGCGGGAGGGGAGCGAAGAAGGAATAAGACAACTCGACTCACCTGTCTCCCTCTCGCACGGAATATCCCACCCGTAATCGCCGACGTCCCATCAAAAACTTGGAACAGTGCAACAAGTGGGAGAATGGACGCAACGAGCGAGACGACCTCTGTGATACAACCATCAGTTCAACATTCGGTTGATGCATCCACGTCATTGCAGTGAGCACCGAAGTAAATGGGACTCACTGGGGTCACCATTGAAGAGATAAGCCCATTTGTTGCGGAAGGTTAGGAAGAGGGCACTGGTACATGGGAGAAAGGACGCAAGTCAGCTAGCTACCCCGCAAAAGATTGCCCCAAAACGACCACTCCACTCCACGCGGGCCAAAAATCAATAAACACTGCTCACCTCCAAACGCCCGCAATCCCAACCGCCATCACAAGTGACGTCTTCGCTGCTAATCCTGCCCTTCTCGCATTGCCTTGTCCGAGAAGATTTCCGATGCTAGTAAAGCACCAGCATTGGAACAGGTGAACGGGAGATGATGTGATATGCAATGAGGAGTGTGTGAGGGCATGGAAAGGGGCGGGCATGGTGAATTGAGTTGGAGAGAATGATGGACGGACAAAAGATCAGTCAGTCAATCACCTCCCTCAGGAGCGCAAGCCACGCTAGATACTCACCGGACGGAAGTAGCAATACTCAACGCAAACGGAGCTTGATACGTACATGACGCAGAAAGGAGGAGCACAGATTGCGTCGCGAGTGTCACGGGTCCCAGTCTGTCGTAGTGTTGAGTCAGGTGAGCTCGGTCGACTCAAGGAAAGAAAGGGACAGAGACTCACTGACTAGCAGCCACTGCAACACGCATGATCCCGGTCAGCATTCACGTTCGCCAATCCTCAAACACCGCGAAAGAAATTCAAGGAAACTACTCACATCCAGCCAACTCCCAACTCCACCACTCACTCGCAGTCTGCCCCACGCCCGCAATCCCTAGCTTCGCAAGCACCCCCCATCGCCTCCACAGTTGACCCGTAACCGGATTCAGCGACTTACGGTTGATGGGAGACCACGCTGTGCGTGGGGTGAAGAAGTATCCATAAAGGAGGGAGGCAGCTGAGACGAGGTTGAAGGAAAGAGAAGTGGCGAGTGGGGCACCTGGGAAGGAGAGGCCGAGGGGGTGAACTATTGGGAGTCGATGACGACACAGGTGATTAGTGGATTGAGCAAACGAATGGGAAGGTGCTCACCGAAAAACCAGTTCAAGAAGGCGTTGATAGGCGCGACGACCAAAGTGATTCTGGTTGGGACATCGAACAGACCTTGGGATTGGAAGTAGCGCCTAGTTATCGGTCGGATCAGGGCCGGGTGCCAAGACACTGACTGGTGAGCGTCATGATGTTGTAAAAAGTGACGCACCTCGAGATACAGTTGAAGGAATATGCAGGAAGTCCAAGACACGCACAACGGAGGTAAACACCGGCGAGTCGTGCTACCTCGGGCTCTTGATTGAGAGCGAGGAGGATAGGTTCTGCGTTGAGCCATATAGCGGCGATTGGCTGCGGGCACAAGAGAAAGAACGGTGAGTTTTCAATGTGAGTTAACTAGAATGGACATACGAAAAGCACGAGGGAGGTCATGAGCACTACGCAGATACGTGTCGTCAGCATGGCAGCATGATGACCCAGAACGAAAGGACGGACTCATTCTCTGGGTCCACAGGCCAACCATGTCGGGTCTATCTGAGGTCCATGCGGGGGGCAGGAGGGTATCGAGTGTGGATGCGAGACCTTGTACGATGCTGTATCCGGTGACGGATGCAGTCATTGAGCCTAATGTGGCTGCTGCGAGGGCAATGGTTGACAGGTGACCAATGGACATGACGGAAGCGATGATGAAAGAGTATTCGAAGAGGTGAGTTCTATGGTGGAGAAGATGGGCTAAGTATAGCGACTGCAGGGTTAAAGAAATGGGCGCACCCGAATACAGGGAGAGAGTAACGGGTGAGTATGTGAAGTTCCTCGCGGAACATCTGGGTGGTAGGTATCTGCTCTGGAGCTGCAAGGTGGTCATTCTCGCCTGTTGGTTCGTGTATCGTCGGGATTGGAGGAGCAGGGGGTAAGAGAGGAGTGTGCTCTGAGAGGATATCACACCTCGCAAAAGCGGTTGAGCTATTCCGACGGACAGGAATGCCCCTCGGATGAATGTGAGGACTCGGAGTGTCCATGAGGCTGTCAATATTAAGATCTTCTTGTACGTTTAGTGAAGAAGTGCCGTAGTGGGATAGAATAGCATAGTCCTGAGGGAGCGACTGCGGGGTGGAGTGACTGAAAGACATGGTAGGAAGTTAAAAGACCTTAACCGAGCAGAAGACTGTGGAAGGAATAGTCACGCGACCACGAAAATATTTGACTTGTGAGTGGAACCGTAAGCACTTGAAGCCTGGCCAAGATTGTTATTGAAGCGCTTGAAGAGACAAGGTCGTCGACGACGGAGTCGACAACTTGTACGCAAATTTCACTGTCGTCGTCTGCGGCCCGCCTCGAAGTCGTCTGCCATCAGCCAACTCAAAAAGTGTAACATTTCCTTACTAGCACATTACCATTTATTTTATGAAATCTATAAATCATATTATTATAAATAAATAAATTTTATTCATTCCAACACCAAAAGAGTGAGGCTCAAAGTAATATTGACGGTGAAGTAGTAGTGCGGTATGGCAGACCATATCCGACCCCCTCTCCAGCCATCCGCACGTCCTTCACACCACGAACCAAACCCAGAAGATATCGACAAAGTTCGTGCATGGCAAGAGGAACGACTCCAACGCAAGCTGAGGGGCGTGTATGAGAGCGAAATGCTCCATCTCGCTCAGCTGGTTCGTGTCCACACGCGTACAGAGAAATTCGTACTGACCGAGTAAACAGGTAAATGACAACTTGGATACTCCCCTCACAATCTCTTCTGTCCGCATCGACGGCGCAACACACACAAGCCAATCGTTCCTTGCCTGGCTACTCCGTCCCCACCTCACTTCATTCATTCCGCCATCTCCCGACATTTCATTGTCCCAACCAACCCTCCATACTGTCCTTCACACCACACGTACAATCTCTCACACCCTCACATCCACTGATCTCTTCCGTGCACTCACAGCACGCATCGAAAGAGCCGAAGCTGGCGCGGACGGTGAAATCGACCTTATATTCAATGTAAAAGAACGGGGCAGGTTTTTCCTCAAAAGCTCCACAGAGGTGGGCAACGGAGAGGGCAGTGCGGTATGTATCATGTCATCCTCTCCCACCAATACTAATTAATCCTCACCCAGTCACTAACAGCCCGCCTGACAAACATTCTCGGCTATGCCGACGTCCTCTCCCTAAACACCTCTCTAGGAACAAAAACGAAACGTGCATTTGACGCGTCTTTTTCGCTCCCCGTATCTCGTTCCCTTTCATCTCACGCATTTGTTGGCGTCGTGGGCACCGAACGTGAGCTAGGTGTACAAGGCGGAGGTGGGAGGGAAGAGAGGGTTGGCGTCAGAGTCGGTGTGAGAACCTCTGGTGGATCGGAAAGTCCAGTGGGAACAGGAGCAGTGGCAGGAACGAGTGACATCACGGCCGAGGGGATTTGGAGGTGTATTGGTGGCTTGAACGACGATGCTGGAATTAGGTATGTCGACCATTCCCACCTCGCCCAAATATTTCCATTCACTCTCTCTCATCCAACTAATTCACCGTGACCCTTTTCACCTCACACCAGCATCCGCCAGTCCGCTGGACCCTCCCTGAAAACCTCGCTAACACACACCTACACGCATGACACTCTCAACGACCGCGTCATGCCCACATCCGGTGCCTTTCTACGAATCATCAACGAATTTGCGCTAACCGGAAAAGTCGCTTCTTTCGGATCTCCACCGTCCCTTCCTCTGTCTTCGTCCTCGTCTTCGGCTGCGAATGGGGTGAAGGACGCCGTGAAGGACGCCGTGTTGGGAGAGGGAAAGACTGCGTTTTGGAAGATGGAGGGTGAGGTGAGGAGGGGGTGGGGATTGGCGAGGGGATTGGTGAGTGGTTTTCGCTGTGTTCCTCTTGTGTTTTCTTTCCACGTGAATTGTAATTGATAGCCTTCTCCCTCGCTTTACCTCCTCCATTCACTTACCCTACTCATTCGTCGTCGTCGTCGTCGACTCGGAAACCTATTTCTGGATCACTTCGCTTATCACCTGCCTATATGATCCACTGATAACAACCTTCCTTTATCAAAACGACCTTCGAATCAATGGGCACCAACGCAAACGATCACCTCCGTGTCCTTCCTGCGGAACCCGACTCCCCACCCAACTCACTAACCAACCCATTAACCCTCTGCCGACAAAACACAGACCGTCTCCTTGACCGCTCGCGCAGGCCTTCTCCACCTCCTAGCCGGCGACCCAAGTGCAACGCATTACTCCGACAAGTTCCAGCTCGGCGGGCCCTTGAGTGTACGTACGTTCGGAGTCGGAGGAATGGGTGGACATGAAGGCGGTGAGCTATTTCGGGGTCTTCGGTGCCAACCAAGCAAACGTCGCTGTCGACGCTGACGTCACTCACAACTCCAACATAGCTACTTCTGTAGGCGGAGACCTCTACTACGCCCTTGGTCTATCGGTCTTGGGAAACGTTCCGAAGCGTCCTGAATGGCCTGTTAAACTGCACGGGTGGGTCAATGCGGGGAGAGTACAAGGTATTGACGGGGGTAAGTTTTGACTCGGCCTCTCCTTTCCCCACACGTCTACTCGACTAACCGCCATCTCGTTTCCCTTCCAAAACAGCCCCCCTGCAGCGCACCCTCCACACAGCCGTCACCCACCCTTCCATCAGCGCCGGCCTAGGCCTCGTATACCGCTTCGATCCTATTCGCGCCGAAGTCAACTTTGGAGTACCGCTTGTCGCCGCCAAGGGAGAGACGTTGAGGAGGGGGGTGCAGGTGGGCATCGGATTGGAGGTTCTGTAGGGAGATCGAGGGATGTAGGGATGGGGTTTAAGGCTCCCAGTGGCACGATGAAGGGACGGAATGGAGTCGAGAGCGGAGCCTAGGTGAGACGGAGCTGGGTTTGCAGGCGATAGATCACAAGACATTGCAATGATACCAGCAGGTCCAATCAAGTTCAAGTTATAGTATTATCCTCACACATTTCAAGTCGCATCTCAGCTCCTAGGAACATCTACTCCGGATTCGAGCCGGCTCCCGTGTTCATGTGGTGTAAGTGCACTGATCGACGATCAGATCGATCACATGTGCCCTTGACTTTACGCCGATCTCGGTGGCATTGAACACCACCAATCTTCCGCGGGACTCGATTCTGAGGTATGGCTTCAAGGAGTACGGGCCCGGATTCTCGCACGCGAGCACCTGGGATCCTTGGTATCAAACCTCAGAACGTGACCGCTGCATAAGTACAAGTCTGGGTGTAACGCACCTGCCTGAGATGAGGCTCCTGCAGATCAATCACAAGCTCGCATCATTGACAGTTCAGCTTTGAAGTTTCAAGCCCATCACGGGTATTGCACAACGCAGAACTTGGCACAAGTGGATCTCCTTGCATCAAGGACAAGGACAAAGAAGGGAATCACTGGCAAGTAATGGCATGATTGGAAGCGGATGATATAGGCTCTAATGATAGTGTTCGAGTAACATTACATGATAAGTAATACAGTATATGAGACGCTTCACTTGCTATGCACTCTAGTGCGTCACGACTCCCTCAATCAAGCAACGCCGTGCGAGGATCCGCGCCAGCGCCAGCACGCAGGTTCATGACACCACCTGCTACCGAGCTAAGCGCATGAGCATAAAAGTACGCAGCATGGGACAGTGTCGCCTGCTCCAGTAGAGCTAACACGTCCATCAGCATAAGCGACCATCCGAATTCTCTGCGGTCTTCTTGCGTAAGGAGGTCAGTTATCAGAATGGCGCCTTGTTCTCGGAGGTATTTCAGGTTTTCGGGATCCCGCTCGTCTGTTGCTATGTAGTATCTTGGTAGAGGATTTAGTTTGGCGCAGCCTGTGTTTGAAGAGACGGAACGCACTTATCGCCAGGTTCTGGAGGGTTCAAGGTGACGACCGAGGGGTCAGGTCTGGCGTCTGGCACGTCGTAGGTGCTCGCGATCCCGCCATGCATAGATGCAAGAATGTCTCGGCCTTCTCCAAGATGTCTCTTGATTCGTGCAAGGTGTTCCCCGAAATCAGCCTCCATGACCCAGCCCAGTTTTGCGACTGGTCAGTTGAGATTAGCATGGTCCGGGAACCGTCCGTTATTAGCGACCACTCACAATCCCCTCTGCGCATATGAGCAGCCATCCATAGACGCCCGCTGTTCATCGCTAGCATCCGATCTCTGATCTGCGCAGCTAGCGACAGGATGTTATCCGTCAGTCGCATGTTGTACAGCACGGTCTGCGAATATCGTGATCGGCTGGCTTCAGACGTGAAGTACAGGCTTCCCTGTTTCGTCGGTCATTCAGTGGTCGTTTGCGGGAATGAATGTACTAATATACTCACAGGCTTGCGGCCGCCGTGGACCTCTCCACGCAGAAACAGAACGCGTGCTGTGATATGGCGAAAATCTTCGTACAGGCCACGTATGCGGTGTCTCGGGACAGCCTTGTAGATCGGCGTAATAACGTCTTTTACAGCATCTGATCCAGCTCTGATATCACAAGAATTCAGTGCGCCCTCTCGAAACGTTACAGACAAACTTACGCGCCATCGTAAGTGTAGACCACTTCGAAACCGTTTTCCCGGAGGACATCACCGATAGTTTCGACTGATGACTCGGGCGTGATGTGATCACCATCCTCCACAACCCTGCGCACACTTTCCCAGTCGATCACAGGCCTACCTTCAGGCACTGTTTCCATCAATGCATTGTAAATGTCCGAGTCTGTTTTATCATTCCACGACCCCACTCGGTCACGAGAACTATCTCCACCTTGCGCACTCCAGCCTCCACGCAAGCGCATGTCTTCGGGTATAAAGTCAACGCGGACAATGTCACTTGGATCATACCACCTATTTTCGATGGCGTGTAGACTGGGTTCCTGAGATCCTGACGCGTTCGACACGTGATACGTCGCGATGTCCCAATGACCATCGCTCGATTCAACGTCTGCGGAAATATTGTGGAGGCGGAGGTAATCCGAGGTCGTGATCACGGCGTGAGATTGTTGCAGGTATGTGAGGTTGAACATTAAGGATATCGGTATGCGCCATGCCACTCGTTGTTCGAAATCTTCGCGGTCGGACATTGTGGCATAAGCAGCACAAGTAGCGCTATCCGATGAATCTGTTTCAAAAGTCAAGGTCATTAAGAAAGAGAATCGACTTGCATGTCGAACTCGCATGCACGAGCATATACAAAGGAGGGTATGATAGTTGTTCGGTTTAGTACTCGGCCATGAAGGAGGGCAGTCTCGATAATATACCGCATCTGTCGATCACGATCAGACACACATATATCGTGATCACGAGAGACGCACGTTATTCCAGCCCAACCAAAGGCTGTAATCCCGGGCGTAGAAACCGTCAGTTGTGGCCACGAGGTCTGTAAGGAATTTCATATCCAGGCTGGCAGCACCAAGCGGGCTCTGAGGAGACCCCTTCCCGGGAACGACATCTTCGCCCAGCGTGACGAGTACGGTGTCGGGGAGCTGTTGGTTGCGGAAATGGACGCCAGCGCCAAAACCTACAGTTGTGAGACCAAACCCAGCGAGAATGCCGACGCAGATGGCTGCGGCGATGAGGCCTATGAGCGATGTATGGGTCTTAGAGGACAACAACATCGCTGATTGTTTGAAAAGATTTCAGACGAAGCAGTGAGGTATCAATTGCCCACACTGCCCACGACCAAATACGAGACAAAAACCTATGTTGCCAGCCAATGGGCCGAGTAAGCACCGACGACTCCCAACTGAACGTGGCATTGGGCCAGTTGGGAGTTGTCAGTGCACTCGGCGGTGACATGTGACATGTGACACATGGCCATTATGTGTGATGCCACGTCACGACCCGTGACTTCCCGTATCCATACGACACTTTTCCGTCTGGATATGACGCACTTACATAAGCTTGATTACAGGACTTGCCTTGGTTAATTGTACATGATATAACACATAGATCCTGACAAACCTACAGTCGTAGTTCTACTAATCCATTGAATCTTGGAAACACTTGACTAGTTCCTTGACGCTACACCCACTACTCCCCCGTGGCTGCAAAATCTTCAGGGAGGCCTCCCGGTTCAGTTTACAAGGAGAGAGATGTCGTAGGTCGACAAGCCGCCTGGGCCGAACTAGGACTGGGATCTTGGACTTCTTGGGTAACGAAGCATGTCTAAGGTGAACTTGATCCTTGGGATGCTGAGGCCTGGGTTCAGCTGGCCGAGAGGGCGTCACTATAGGACCACGGCATTGGCTTGACCAACCAGGCTGCAGACAAGGCAGTGGTTCAGGAAAGCTTCTATTTCGCAAATCTTGTTGAGTGAACGACAGGCTTGGATCAGACGAGGTCGAGACAAGATCTGCGGTCGAAGACACCGCAAAAGCTTCCTGAAGGAGATTGCGATATCGTGGGACTGTCGAATCGAGTGGTACTGTGCATTCCTTGCGATGAAACGATGGGGGTTTGGTTTCAAATCGCAATTGCTTTTTGATAAGGACATTCAGTCTCATCATCAAGTCGTCCCTGAGAGATCCTCAACAATGACATGCGAATAGGTCAAAATAAGCTCACCTGGACCACTCGGGTCTAAGACCAAGCAGCAGGGGATCTCCCCCGACAGCCGTAATAAAACGCTCGAGTACTGCATCTCTGGATATGTCTTGGATGTCCGCCAAGAGATGTCGACCGCTTGCCGCTGCAACGGCGAGTCTCTCAGCAACTAGACATTTATCCATGCATTTCCAGTCCTCCCGAGTCCATTCTCCTGACCAAGAAGCTGAACCGGATTGCGGCCGAGACGTCGACACTCTGTGCGGTGACAACGCAAATGATGCATCACAGTAGGTCTTCCCAGGCGTATGATGTTCGAGAAAGACGCTATCCTCGGCATTCCGCCAAAGCTCGAGGAAAGGATCATTACAGGACAGCTCATTGCCGTGAATCGTCTGGCGTCGTTGCTGCTTCGGGTCTGTGTAGGATTTGGCAATCCCAGCATTTACAATAGTGGTGCGGCGTTTTCGTGATGAATCGACAGAACGGCTAGATCGCTTGAACCCTGCAGCTGCGAGGACGCAATCGTAGTCATGCTATGAGGGAAATGATCACTAGATATACAATGTCGCAATCGAGATGGTGCACTTACCATTCTCAGAATCGCAGCAGCGCGAGCAGCTGCGACTGCATCTCCGCTGGTGATCTTGACGATGTCGCTCTGAACATCCTCGTCATCGTCCGACGAACCGTCTTCTTCAGCTTCATCGACTCTCGCAGGGAGAGTAATAGGGATGTCTAGACCGTCATCGACTGGAACAGAAAGTTCACGATCAACCTCCGCCTCTTCTTCTTCTTCTTCCTCCTGAAGCACGACCGTTTGATCTGAGACTGGACGAGGTTCAGAAGGCAAAACGAGAGGGCGGACTACGGTGGACTCTGCAGCGGCAAGCACAGCCTCGAACACAGGAAGATCCTCGTCGTACTCATCATACTCTGATGAAGACAACCAAGGTTCGTCCGAAGAGGGCGGTTCGGTGGCGAGATCCCCCAATTCTGGGTCATCGGAAGGCGGTAATGAATGAGCATCCCACGACGCGTCATGTCCGTCAAAATCATCCAGGGCGGCGATACCCTCCTCTTCCGTGAAGTCTTCCAGAGGAAGTGACCTCTCCATGATCTCACTATACGGGAATGGACTGACAGGCCGCCCCCACGACGTTCTGGTCCCACGCGTCGGAGGATCCGCCTTCGTGGGGACTGTCAGCACCTTGAATTTGCCAGTATATTCCCCGGTCAAGCTAAACTCGTCCTCAGAGTCGCTCCAACCGTCCGTATCGTTATCGTTGTCCGCGATTTGACTGCGCGGAGGAGTTAGAAGCCCATAGTCACGGTTCTCGTCATCGCCGTTGACGTCTTTGTCGCTGTTATTGCCACTGCCTGATCGTCCTGTTGCACCACACCACATGCTGCTCTCGATGTTGGAACAATTGAACTAATGACAATATTGAACACGTGAGGAGCACCTGTTCAGCTTTGTCACGTGACTGGAACGCGGTGGTGGCAAATCGCATGATCAGAGATCGCGGCCTGCAGAGTGGAGGAAAACAAGCAAGCTCCAGATCATTAGACCACACCAGATCCAAATAGTATTGCTATACTCTCCCAGGAATATGAAATAAAGTAGCTAAATGTCGTGTCAGTCGTAAGTGTCGTAGCAAGTCGTAAACGGGGAAGTCTAAAAAGGGATGACTCATGAAAGACGTTTAATAAGACAAGGTAGCGCGGATGAAAAAATCCCAACACAGAGAGCAGCAAACGTTTGCCTTCTTTCATGAACTCGCCGCGTCGGGGTTGGGCGACCGAGGGGCAACCAAGCTTTCACTTTGACCGCGAGGTCTGCCATTCATATCGATCGGAAGACGTGAGGACCGCTTCAACCTGAACAGCGAGTCATCCTGTGACCGCGAGAAGAAGTCATCTTCGCCCTCGTATGGAGAAGTCCCAGAATTTATCTATGAGTAGCAACGGCGGTCAACACAAGTCCTTCGCTACTTCAGCAAACATGAAGGCCGAAAAATCAAGATCCCCAGGATGAGGGAGTGCATTGTGCCCTGAACTCACCCACTGCTTGAGCACATCTGCCACTCGCGACGCTTCTTCTGCACTGCAGGTCACGTCCGTCCCCTTCTGCGCATGTAGCCTCATTAATTCACTCAACGACCGTTCTCCCTTGCCTACACAATCTCGTCCAGGGGTGTCCTCCACACCATCATCACCTGGGAACGCCACCGAGTTGCGCGGCGTGAAGTTTGCCTGTCCGTTTGGTGGGTTGATGTCGCGTTCTGAGCGATCCCAGTCCTCTGAACTAAGCGACAAGGTAGATAATGTGAAGTTCTCCTTGAAAGACATAGCAGTTATCAGGCAGTCGTGAGTTATGGAGGATGGAGGAGTGATGATGGGGATGAGTAGAGATGTTTGTTTGCGAAAAGAGGCAGCCCTGAATCGTTTGTCGACGGAGTTTACTGCGCTAAATAATGAATGAAGAATCGAACGCCTATTGGTTGACGATCAATTACGCACTTGGACGCCTTCAACTCTGTACCGTCTTTATGGCTTTGACGACGACGGTGGTAGTTGATGACAGCCAGGCAACCAGCTCGCTGTGGGAGAAACAAACGTGAATGCCAGGATAGTGTGAAGTTCCCGCCCACTTGCAATATCACTGATGTAACTTTTCTGGATCCCCTTGCCAATGCGGGTAGACTTTTTGCTTACATCTTGATAGCTGCAACACCGAAGCCTCTAAACTAACACCACTAGTACTATCCCATTGATACAAGTCATTTGCTTGCCAGACGATCAAGTAACTGCCTACGATGTGATCTTGGAAGAAACACGCTATCCTAGCAATATGTATATACAGATAGCCATCGAATACAGGAGATGGGAATCTGGGACAAACTAGTGTCCAAGAAAAAATAACGACACCAAGCCCACTACGGTAGAAAGGAAGCTATGAATGCAAAATGCAAAGCTCAAATTGCTGCGTCCGACGCCGTAAAGAATAGAAGATCGCCTCACAGCTCAAAAGATGCACACCATGACTCCGAGGACAGCAGTCAGGACCAAACCAAAGTGAATGGTCGTACACGACAGGGCGCCGTTGGGGTTGGGAGAGCCGGATAAAGAGCCAGTACCGGTCGCGCTGGCTGGTCCGGTTTGGGAGGCGGAGGGGCTACTGGTGGAAGGGGGTGCCGCCGAATTAAGGATGTTCACGATAGACCAGGTAGCTGCGCTGTTGGCGGTCGTGTTGCCCTCTTGGTAAGGAAGGAAGGAGACGGTGGCGTTGCTGGTGAGTTGAATAAGAGAGTTGGTGCTGGCAAAGTAAGTAGCCTTGGAATCTTTAATCGTCGGACCTGCAAGTGCTTGAGTGGTGTTGGTCTGACAAACAGATCACATGTTCAGTGACCGAATATAGTGGTACAGAGATAGTGCGTTACCTCAACGTTGATGACATAGACAGCAGATGAGTCTTGTGGAATGAATGCGAACTCCTGCTGGACCTAAAAGGCATACGTTGAATCGACGCAGGCACAAAATGACCCAATGACCTACCCCACTGTCCTGGAAGAACGATGTTGCCTGTCCGTAGGAAGCAGGGAATGCACTACCATCTGGGAGAGGGTAAGCCTGGGGCTGAGGCTGGAAATACGAGTCTGTCATAACAATTATGATCAGTAAGATACTCACCCAAAGGTACTGAGACACATACAATGAATGACGAATATGTCTGCAGATCCGGCAGGGACACCAGGGACGTTGAGGAAATGCACGTGGTTTTGAGCCAAGGCCATGACAGGTTGGTAGTCGGATGGGTATGGAACCTGTTCGTCGTCGACCCATGACAATGGGGTACCATTAGCAGCCTTGAGCGCGCCCATGTCCAGCGAAAATAGGTTGTTAGAGGAGAGGGCATCTGGATGATCTGTTAGTCTCCAAGAGACATGAATTGAGAGAATCACATACAGAAAAGATTGGTGTCATGATCCAGAATAGCGTCAAAAGATGTAGGGTTGAAGGAACCGGTTGTCACGGTTTGTGTGGACCAGGATTTTGCAGTAGCGTCATAAATGGAAATAGATGACGGGCTTTGAGAGTCGCCGTTGAGGACGTAGATGGCGTTGACGTACTGCAAGAAAGTCAGCCATGTAAGTGAATGACCAGCACGAATATACGTGCTTGCGAGAGGTAACATGTGGTGTTAGCGCCATCGAATGGTCTGGAAAACAACAGCCGTCAGTTTGTGTGTTAGGTAGAGAAGTGGCACCTATCCGCACGGTCGGCCCGAGGTAGTGATATCCGTAGCCTTACCACCTACATAAAACACGTCAGCAGGCCAGAAAGACGGGGGCCTCGAGGGAGGGTGCTTACTGCCAGTCCAGGTGTCTTGCGTGCCGGCATTCCAATCTTTACCATCGAGGCCGAATGCTAGCAAATTCCAGTTGATGTCGAAAGCGACGCATGGTGTTGCTCGGACGGTTGCCGAGGCAGAAAAAAACAAAAGAGAGACTACGGTGGGGAGGAACATTATTCCGAAAGCAAGTACTGAAGTCAAGAGTAGTAGAAAAGTGAGGGTGGGTGTGAAAAAAAAGAGTGGTGGCAATGGTAGCTAGTAAGTTGAATGAAGACGGGGATGAACTGAGGATCTAAAATTACATAAGCAACACTTGGCAACAGGGAAGAGTAACTTCTACGACGTCACCGTGTTAGCCGCTCAGCCAGATTTACCCTCCCCCCAGAAAAAAAGTTTGTCTCCAGGCCGTCTCCTTCCAGTGTTCAGTCAAGTGTATGCTAAGCTGACCGCGATCCAGAATACGAAGACCAGGCATTGGAGAGACCAGGCATTATTGATGTATAAATCAGTAGCTATTACAGCGTCACAACTGGTTCTCAAGCGATCGCATAGTGTTTCTAAAAATAAATAAATAAATAAAAAGGGAACCACCAAAAATAAACCACATACTCGGAAATAACCCCCCCTGTATTGCACTAATGGTACGGCCAGCAAGAACAGACCAATCACAAGACTGGTAGAGTTTTGTTTGTTCAGAACGAACTGAAAGGAAACGGGGGATACGCACCCAGCTTCTACACCCATAACTTCCAACCCACCAGATTTCGTCGCCCACGGGACTTGAAAGTACGCTACACTGAACCCTGTATGACAGTAAGGTCGTGATGCCTCATTGGAAACTCCCGTGCTTACCACCTAGGGTGCGAGCAAGGTTTATTAACGCGCTAATTTCCCCCTGACCGAATGAAAATTCTTGAGCTTCATATCCGAACGGCATACAAAGCAAGAACACTCACCTGCCTTTGAGGGAAGCAGTCGTTGCAGTATGCATCTTGCGCCAATCATAATCAGCAACAGTGGACCAAACGCTTCGTAGATGACCTACAAATCGCAACAGTGTTGATCATGACTGCCACCTCCGCGAGTCCCCAGCCCAAAACCAGAGCCGTCATGTTGAGGTACTGAATCCCCGCCCCAAGGACAAGGAAGCCGCACAAATATAAAGGCATTGCTATATAACATACCCACAAGCGGTTTTCAGCCTCGAAGATTCCCCAATTCCGACGAACGCTTGCATTCATGATCCAATCGTTGGCATATCGACCAATGACTTCACCGATGACAACTGCGACCTAGTTGAATATCAACTCACATTATTCTCCATCGTAAATCGCAATACCAACCATTGGCGTTGCATATGTGCCCGCGACGATAAACTCGCTAAAACCAAAGCCGACTGGAGCAGGGGTGCCAAGGAAGACAACATTTGTAACCTGCGCGTGTCAAAATGGCGATACAATCGTGCAGATATAGCTCCTCACATTTAACCCGACGGAGAAACCGAAGACAAACGCCTGCAAACCGGTGATTCGGAAATTACCTTCAGACATTGTGCACGAGCCTATGCTTACCTCAAAGAAGACCACGAGGATGAATTGGGGTCGCCACACCACGCTCAGGCAGGCCACTGTCACCTCAGACCACGAATCCCTGTATTTGGCTAGTTTGTATCCAGTGATGCCAATGAGCGTTTGAAACCGATAGCGGAAACCGGAAGTTCTACGAGGCGGAGGGCGGTTCGTTCCTCTGTCGTACATCCTAAGCCAATACTAAGGGTGAATTTCCGATACTCGTAGACCACCAGAGCACTCACGTCTCTTCCAGGAAGAACACGATCAATACGAGGACAATAGCACTGTATATTGACCCTATCCCGTAACTCCATCTCCAGCTGAGGGATTGTTCAGATGCTGTTCGTGAGTGGGTGTATTTTGTCAACCCACCTTGCTCGTGCAGAGAGGAAACCAAAAACAAACGGCGAAACGAACGGTGAACTAGGCCACAACTAAGTGGCGTCAGTGACCACGATACCAGAAGAACGTACATCAGAAATCCAGATGTCCATATGTTGAGCTTCCGCGCCTGGAGATGGAAAGGGAAGATGTCTGTTACCACGAAAAGGCCCTGTCAACCGACGTTATATGTAATTCAGGGGCTGTGGTTGATTGGACAACATACAGTGACTTGGGGACACGTCCTTGAAACTCCTGTTTAGCTCCAAGTTGACGCAGGAGAAGTTTACAATGTCATACCCGAAAAATGCTGTGAGACAGCGCATAGCTAACATAGTAGGTGTCATTTCGCACATCAACAAGAAGTCAGAGGGTCACCTACACGTGAACGTAGGTAGATCCGGGGCGAACGTTGCACCGATCAAAAACGCCACTGCTAGAAGCTGAGTAGAAGATGTCACTCGAGAGGTCACTCGAGAAAGAATACGAACACAAACCTGTGTCCAAAAGAGCACCGGTAACCGTCCGAAGCGTCTCATGAGCATCACACAGAAAATGCCGCCCCAGCCTTGAGGGTCACGATGCCACATAAGATCGTGATGCAACATCAAATATGGCATTTACCTAGGAGGAAGATACTCCAGCTATGAACCGCGTCAGGATTAAGATTAATTTAGTTGTGCGTGTTAAAATAGCTTACTTGGATGTCAGGTTGTTGATGACACCTGTCGTTGTGTTGTATTGCTGGGCTAAATCAAAAAGTGTAGCAATTCCTATAATGGCGCATCCAAGTCAGTATCACGGCCGCCATCCAAAACCAAGAACGGCAGAACCAATTGCTGAATCAAAGTCAGGAATAATTGCGGCGAGCGTGATGATCAACAGATGGAGCGCCTTGCGCCGATCACTCCACTAGATGACGTTCATTGATCAGTCTTTCCGCAGCTCATAAATGAGCAAAAAAAGCCTCTCACATTCTGTGGGTCGTTTGGATCGTCAGTTGGTTGCGGCCAAAGCACTTTGGAACCATCTTCTGAAAGCTTGAGACGAGAGGCTACTGCCTTACCAAACTCTACCTTCGCCTGTCTTCGTTCAAAAAAGATGTAAGATGCCTATTCTCTCGTGCATCAGATGACAATACATACTGCGGATCGATCACAAGCCTCCCAGCTGCCTGTTCATAGTAGGAAAGCAGGTCAACTTCTTCGATCTCTACTACATACTCCCCTTTTTGTGACGGACTTCCGTGGGTGTCTCCTGTTGCATTCGTTGTCGCTGTCATTTTCGCGGACGAAGGGAGAGGAGATCCGAACAGGAGATAGGCAACGCTTATGACCGCACAACAGAAATTTCAGGCTGAGCGTCAGCTAGTCCCCTTCAGTACAAATGTTGACACGGATCCATCGCCACCGTGAGGACAACTGCGAATGTCATGGGTCCAATACCAAGTCCAAGATCGTCCAGGCATTCAATCACTGGGATGTTCACATGTCCTTCAAATCGGTGACAGTCTCGAGATAGCGTCAGGGCGGACCTCTTCGACATGACCGCAAATGCCGCAATCACCTGTGATGATGACAAGGGTCAATCCAACTCGGCCGCTCACTTGCTCACCGCTTGTCCAAGTTGTGCTGGCATTGCGGGTGAAGCGACTTCAAGGATCCTGAGTGTGAGACTGAACTTGTCTGACTTGGCAACTTGACTGGCACGAACGGAACAGCAGCTTGCTAAGCAGCTGATCACGCCGTACATAGCCCGTAAGTAGACCCAGCTGTTCGGAAAGTTTGAGTCCAGTGTGACGGTGTGGGTCATTCAAATTTCAAAGGTTCATGTGCACTGCGCAGTGCACGAGGGATCGTATCGTGGGGACTCCGAGTAAGTACTTTAGGTATCACTGATTATCGAAACCTACCAGTGTTGCAGGCATGGGGAAATCATCGACAAAAAGGTTGCAGTCAACGTCAAACCACACATCTCAAGAAGCTCCATCATTGTCATCATGATTCCGATTTCCCATAGCCCGTGAGACACTGCATATTGCGATAATAAGGAGATAGCTGGTTTGTAGAGACGAGCGCATGGAATGATAACAAGACAAAAAGATAGACCGATAGTATGTGGAAGAATGAAGTGTTCGTGGATGGCGTATGTGAGTTACTAGTATCAAAGACAAGACAACAATCGACAATCGATGATCATGACAGGTGCAGCACCTGGAAAACAATGTGACATAGTTGTAGCCCGAGTACGGGTACAAATGATGGTGGAAGAAAGGCGTGTGGTTGAGATGTACATACTGGGGTGGGAACTGCATGTTACCCATCGTCCACCGGACAGTCGAAAATCATAGGTCCCAAAGGAACCAGCGGGGTGCTAAGGCTGCTTGCGCTCCGGAATCCAAGAACCCTCTGCTTCTTCTCCGATAACAAACACGATATCCTCCTCGTCATCTTCTTCCCCGTCACCATAACAGTCCTCCGCATCCCCTTCAGCCTCAGTCTCCCGATGCCCCTGAGAAATGACCTGGCTCGGTTCCTCAGGGACCGGCCGAACTGCGGGGTTTTCTCCATAATCTACCACGCTCTTTGGAGCATTTGGGAGGATAAACGGTTTCCAGTGTCGTCCGGCCATGCGGACCCAGCCATCGATGACCTCTACCAAGCTTGACTCGCTGAGAACGTCTCGAACGAGATCCACATTAGTAGTCAACTGCTGCGTGCGCTTGAATGACGCTAGGAGTGCGATCGGGATCCATCCCTCGTTGTCCATCTGCTCAATGTCAGCCTGTGGATGATACCAAGCAGGGTCTGAAACTCACTCTCTGCCTCAAGAAGAAGTCTTGTGCCAAGTTCTGAGGGCTCAGATAGTACTCCAGCTGTCCAAGGAGATGGGTCCGCGTCGCATCCAATGGATACGGGAGCGTGGACGTCGATGACAAAGGTACAGGGGGTATGGGAAGTGGAGGCACCGCTCGATATGGATTATGTTCTGGTGGTGTGAGTACGGGTAGGTGCGGGGGCTGGCTATAGCCATTTACCGCATCGACACGGGGTGCAACAACCTGGAATGGCGAAGGAATATACGGAAGTGATGCCGGCCGCTGGTGATGGAAGCCTCCACGTCCACCTGAATGACGACCACCGTGATAACGCCCGCCAAACGCGCGGCCTCTCCTACCAACATATCCTCCCCTCGTATGCCCACCATGCGGACCGGGGTACGAGCCACGCCGAGGCCGCGTAAATCCCCTGGAGGCGTCTATCTGCTGTTCAGGGGACTCTCTCACGTCCTCTATCCCAATCTCATGTCGCCATGCCTGCTGCCTTTCGGGATGTATCCACCCCCTTTCTTTATCTCTCTTATTTTGCTCCCAAATCATCTCTTGCTCTCTGTGGTCCTCCTTGACTCGTGCCTTCTCCCTCTGCTTCATCTCCCACCGCACGACATCCGCCGCGTACCCGCATCCACTCATATCCCCGAATCCGTACCCGTAATCCGTAACCACCCAGACATCGCTGGAAGTTGATCCGTTCTCAGACTTTTCCATCGAGTGATCAGGCCGCGATGTGTCCGATGATACCGTAATTGTTGAACCACTAATGGCACTTGCCGAAGCCAGGTAGTCGACTTCAACAGGTTGATGCGCTACATCCTCCTTTATGAGATCTCCTGCGACCGACGAATTGTATTCGGCACTAATATCGCTCAAATGATTTGGTGGATCAGAATGTGATGTCGGTGATGGCAGCGATGGAGCTTGTGGTTCATCCTCAAGATCGTCGCGGAGGGTAGTCCCAAACTCCCACTGGACGGGTTTCTTAATCCCACTGCCCTCTGCCTGTCGTGGAAGGACAGATCTCCATTCCTGGTCAGATGTATGAGTGACGTCAGAAGCACCCTGTGCCAAAGTCGGTTCGTTCGTAGCGCGTGCAGTTGGAAGAGACATCTGTGGGTTTGACAAGAACCTGATTGATGCTTTGCGACTCGCATGTCGCGACGGTCTGGGTTCATCAGGGCTGACGCCAATTGAGAAAGCAGTGAATTGCTCTGTCGCATGTGCAACGTCATCCATACGTTCTTTTCCGTGTTCACCAGGATCTTTGGTCAGAAGGGGATGACCGCTCGACTCATCTCCGGATTCCGTGACGTTAACTGTGCCAAATACAACTGCTCTGGAAGGTTTAAATAGCCCTGATGGTAGTGAAGATTTCTCAGCATTGTCTACGAGTTGATGGTCATTCTTCGATCCTACTGCCTGCGCGTTCGAAGCGCTGAGGTCTGTCGTAATGACAGGAGATGATGGTACCTGTGTACCGAATTCCATTTGCGGGACGAGAGGTTCAGATGGGTTGATGTGACTGTGCGATATGCCAGATTGATTTGGGAGATAATGGTGTAGCTGGGCGGCATGCGGAATATTGCCCCACAATATTGGTGGATGACCAACCACGTAAGCAGGATAGTGGGGATAGTGGGGATACGGCGGAGTGCTTGGCCCTGAATGACGGCCAGTGGTAAGGTAAGGAGGGGATGCGTGTCCTGGAATTTGACTGGGGGGGTGCTGTAGAGGGAGCGCGTAAGGTGGGACAACGTTTTGCGCGTAATGGGGTAGATGGTGCACCATGTCCATCAGTGGTAGACCTGGCCCTTGTCGATAATATGATGCCTCGGAGCCGTTTGGGTAAGGGCTAGACTGATGGCCCGCTTGATCACCTATTCCCGGACTCGCACGATGACGCGGAGATATTCGCTGCCGGTCGTATCGCGGTTCTGCAACTCCCATATCTTCATCTGGTAACATGCGGCCACGCATTTTCGATCGAGGACTTGAAGCCGAGCTCCCGGAGCGGCTCTGTATTCGTGCTTGAGAACCAGAACGTGATGGTTGAGAATGAGTTTCTAGCTGATTTTTACTTGGTACTCTCGACAGGTGCACCGAGCCGCATTGTGAATAATTGTGATGTCGGGAAGATGTGTTGCTGTCTGCAAATTGGAAAACACCGCAATGTACTCGTCAGCATCTATCTAGGGACTTTGCAATAATAATAAACCAGCAGGGACGGATAGCATCGGAAAGTCGACTTTTGAACTAAAGGTGGCGAAAATAACGCACTCTTTCTAGACGGTGCAGTCGAGTGGTATGGAGGATGGTCATCCGCATAGCCTGTTGGTTCATATGTACTGGTTGCACTGTGGCTATTGTCTCTGGACGTTGACACTCCTATAGGAGATTTACCGACTTGCGAACAACCATTCAGGTCGATCGAATGAGTGACAGGTAACGGATTGGTGTTTGACGAAGATTGTCGAGACAGATGAGGTGGTACACGCACGATGAAAGGATCGTGGTCATCCTCCTGGTCCAATTTAGTGAGTTTGGAACTTGGGACCGAATTGCTGGGCGCTGAAGCTGAAGCAGGTACCTGTGAGCGACGATGGATAGTCGGATTGGTGATGATCTGTGAAGAGGACAAACTGCAGTCTTCTTGCGAAGGTACAGACTGAGAGGACCCTGATGGAGAGTTAGGCATGGAGTGGGACTGTTGCTGAGCCTTTTCTGCTATGTGCGCTTTGGCCTGAGCCTTTTGCTCCTTGATGCGTTCAGCCCACACGTTAACGACAGGAGAGCCTTTTAAAGTCGTTGAGGCGGTGTGTGATATCTGTGCGCCAGTCGTCGAGCCATTGCTTGGAACAGCAGGTTCATTCGCTGTGGCCACGGATCTCGCGTCCACCGTACGCCTAGTGGTTTGGGCGCGCGGACGAGATTCAGGAGATGGGCCATTGATCTGAGGAGGACATGCTGAGGTGGAAGGCCGCGAAGCTGACGGGGTGCCAGAGGAGGCAGATCTGGGGGTAGTGGCTTGGAGGTCTATATGGAGGGTATTAGGCGGACGGATAGACTGAGCTTTCTTTGCACGCTCAGCATAGGATTCGGCTGGATTTCGCAAATGAGCAGGGACCGAAGAAACCATCTGCTAGGTGGTCTCGGCACTAGCTAATTGTGCGGGATGAGAAGCAATGATTGGACCTGGAAGCTGTAGAGCTGTTAGGGAATGCAAGATCGCTAGCTGCTGTTTGAAGACTTTACAGGACGTATGAAGACTTTGGAGGCTGTTAGGATACGGTGGCAAAGGAGGGAACGGGGAGGAGAACGAGGAGAACGAAACAGCCTGACTTGCTGGACTGCACGGTGACATGATCATTCGTCTGGCCTTTGACATGCACTTCACCACGGTCTTTGCCGAGAACGGAGCGGGTGACGCCGAGCAATCCCCGAATGTTAGGCCATCAGATTTATGCCACTGGAAGATACCTCAATCTAGTCATGGTCCAACTATTCCAGTAGAGCTTCAATTCTCTAAACCGAATAATGTTTATTTCCACCAAGCTTGCTGTACGTTGTAGGGTCATCTGTCTCTTACGAACATGTCGTCGAACCAACGTGACTTCAACGAACATGCTTCGTTCAATCATTCCAGCGTCCTGTCGACATTCTCATTCTTCGTCTTCGTTTCAGGGTATACGCCACATGCCTATCCCACATCTCTCTGGATCAACCTCCTTCCTAACTTCCTTGCTAAACCCACTCCTCGCCGCACTTGCGACAACAAGTGCCACCGCGTCCTTGACCTCGGCCTTTTTCTTTTCTTCCGTCACCCTCGTGCCCTGCAACGTGACCCTGTCCCAGTCAACACAGAGATCCACGTACTCGAACAGCACATTGACCGTTCCATTAAGTTTATCCCCCGTAGACTCTTTCTCCCCTTCCTCAGGAACATGGATCTTCCACAGATCGCCCAACGTGTATGTATCCCAGGCCACCAAGGGTACCCCAAGCTTCGCGGGTAAAATGACAGCCGGACACCCATTCAGGAGCTGGTATTGAATCACACTCTCACTCGGCCTCGCACTCGTCGTCCAAAGGGTCCGGTGCGGCTTCATACCGAGAACCGTGATCAACAGTCGCCGCGGGGCTGGTGGCTGCAGAACGGCAGCCAGAGCGGGCTCTGGAGATGGTGTACGTGACCTCGTAAAGTGGCTGAGCTTGGGTAGGTCGGAGACACGTAGGAAACTGTGCTGAGTTGGCGGTGTGGGAGCTTCAGGCTCGGGGCCCGCAGAACAAGGCTCCGAAGGTGGTGAGGATGGGCATGCACAAAGCGTAATGACCAATGCAGACTCCGCCAACAGAGTCTCGCCGATCCTGTAGTCTCCTTTACAGCACACCGATCAGCCTTGACAACAGTCCAATTCATAAGCGCAGCCAACCTGTCAAGAATGGTCCATGGCAGAATATCACATCTGGCTTCACAGAACGCGGAATGACAGGTCTCCGACCGCTGGAAAAGAGGTAAGGGGAGAACCACCCTTTCGCAACCGAGAAATAATCCTTCATCTCAGAAAATAGCGAGGTATCTCTGGACTGAATTAGCCTGAGCTCAAAAGTCTCCTGCGCCGACACTTACTTGTGCAAGCTACTCCTGAAGAAGCCGAGGGATGCGTCCTTGATCGTGTGCTTATACTTCAACGTCATCGTCATCGTCTTCACACCTGTGGTTTCCAACCTCTTCGAGTGTAGCGGAACCATCTTTTTTATCGCTCCATCTCCGATCAAATCATTCGCAGCCTTGGTCGTAAGCTCGAATCCAGTGTGCATCCCCATCTCCACTAGGATGCTGTCCCTAACAGTCGATGCAATTACATCAGATATCGGCCCCATAACAGGCGCTGCGATGGCTGCCATGCCTCCCTTGTTATGGTTATCAGAACGTGTGAAAGCGATATATGCGAAACGTACAGTAGCCATCACCACGCCATGCACTGCCAAATCCCTGAAGCGGATGCATGGAAGGAGGAGAGGCGAAGAGTCACCCCACTATTGTAAAACCGACGCATAGCACTAGTCAATACCTCATGTCACACCAGAGACTAGTGAGAATCACCGTACCGGCGAGAGACAAATAACGTTCGTGCCAGCAGCTCGGAAGGACTCGTAGGATGACATAACAATTCTCCCTGTCATGGACTACAACGAGCAAAGACTTTTATTCAGGGTTGCATAGTTAATCGATGGGACACGGACTCGCCCCCGCTAGCTTGCGGACGATCCATGGCGCAGACTGCTCCTGCTCCACCTCGGACAACGATGCCGGATTGACCGGTGAGAGCAGCGATATGTTCGACATTAGGAAGGGTCACAAAGAAGCTTCGCTACTTCGGTTTCTCCGTGGATGGGAAACGAATAGTCCTCGCTTCCGAAATACATACACATCGCCGAAGAAGGTTGGTAAACACTCTCACGTGGGCGTCAGGGGGAGATAAGATCTATCATTAATCTTAATCAATGTTGACTGTGGCTGTCACGACACGGTCTTACTTACAGGCACGCACCGTGCTACGACGATCATCAAACTATTCCTCTCAACTCCCCTTGCCCAGCCTCGCGCATCACTCAAGCGGCGGAAGCAAGCTGGGTGTATAACACTGAAGAAAGAAAAGGAGAGGGAGCAGATATCGACTACTACGGGTGGTATCTGTGGTGGACGTGGTGGTAAGCTCGGGCGGAGACGGGGCTGTGAGGACGAGTGTGCCGGGGAGGCTGAGTAAAAGTTATACTATCGCTTCCCAGGTACTTGGTCGGACAGTCACTCAAGGTCACAAAAGTATGTTTAACCGAGAAAACTGACTGTAAGTCGTGTAAGTAACACTAACATATTGACGCTCCGCTCGGCATTGGCTCGGCAATGTTTCAATGTGACGAAGCCTCGAACACAGAAATCAATGCATTGTTTAATATTAAGACTGTCATTATATCATGTAGACATGAACATGAATGATTAGTAGAATGGCTGACTTGACTGCTCGTGATGTGTGCTATCAAACAAATGAGAATTAGGGTGATCATATGCATGTGTACGCTGTATGGGGAAGGAGAGGCCAGGAAACTGTTGTACGTGCCGTGGAATATCCGACAAATGAGTTGTGACTTGGGTAAGACAAAGGGAGTGGTCAGTGACTGGAAAGAAAAAGCAGTACATTGATATGGAAGTCTGGAAGATTGGGCCCAGGGGCAGAGGGCAGCTGAGATGACTGATGGTCGTCATCAAAGAGATATGACAGTGCTGCTATGGTCAAGCTTTGACTGCCTTGAATGACCACCGTCTCCATCGAAGGAGCTCAAGGTCAACTGCGCACGACACAATGACACATGTCGTAAATTCACACTCCGCTTCAGCCGCTCTCGGCACTGCAGTCACTCTGCACATGGTCACACCATTTTTTCTACCTCGACGAAAACTGCACAAGATTATTTCGTTCAACTTCGTAGAGTATCATAATGTGGATGCAGATGAGATGGATCAAAGAGTTGAATTTATGTGAAAGTAGAATTATGATTTTGTGCAAACTGTCCAACTATGAGGGTAAGCGATAGTACCGATGCATGAACTTGATATGATATACTACCAGCAAGGTTTTATGGACAGCCTTATGCACGGCAAACTTTTACATTTCTTACAACTTACCCTGTCGAATATAACTTGATCGAATTGCGTACGTATATAAAATAACAGCCATTGACTCCCTGGATTGCTGATCGGCGGTTCAGACTCGGATGCGAGTAGTACTATGGCATGGATCAATAACCGCGACTGCCAACCGAAGAGCTGTGGCAATGAAATGGTTTAGACCCTTGGGACATAGGGTATAAAAACCGTGCTCGACGAGAAACCTATCCAGCACTCACTTCTGAAAACTCATCAATCATCTCTTCATCATGCAGTTCTTCTTGACGTTCATCGCCGCTATCGCTTCGTTGAGCACTTACACCCTTCTCGGTGTGCATGCAGACACGCAGTGCGCTGCTTGCCCCTCATCTATCGATGACCAGGTGTTTGACAGAAAATGCTACCGCGCAAATGAAGCAGCTGGCGAACAAACCAACACTGTCTGCTAGTGAGTTCTCCCTTTGCATCATTTTTCGTGTTGTGTGATGCTTACCATTTGAACAGCTACAAGTATGAAGATGAACCCGTCGCCACCGATTTCTGCCGCTATGATGTGCGTACTCGATGATACGTCACCTGTCAAGTTGACTTCACGATGATTTTTTCTCCTTGCAGGTGAACGGAGAGTTTATTGAAAGTTTCGCTGTCCAGGGCTGCCCATTCGAGGTGCCTGTGGATAGCAGTGACTGCCCCGTATGCTCCGCATGAGGTTGATGAGGATTGATGTCGGAGAGTTACCGTGTCTGCTATCCTTTGTAAATGTAAACGAAGAAAGCACATGGTCCGAGTCTTGGGTCAATTAGACGCGTGGTATTCTGGAAAGGAATTTGTGGGAAAAGCATATCTACTAAGGCAATTGACTGAGAAATGGCGCAGCTCGCCAGAGGGATGGTGCATGTGTGGTCTCCGAATTATGGCTTGTCAACAGTAACTCAATCCACCCACGAGACAAGGATAACACTCACTCAAGACCATATGCTGGTGACGACACCATTGCGACGCCATCCGCGCCAACTTGACTTTGTAGAAGTTGCACACTCAATAAATGCTAGAGGCGTCGAACTGCGTCGCAACTCCACCGCTCGCATCCGCGAAACCCCAAGGCTGTTCGGTGACGGTCTCGATCACAGTACACCCAGGGCCCAGTAGCGGATTCGCTCATTCCCGGTTAATCCAGATTTTCACTGTGGGGAACCTGGCGTTGCATGAATGGCCATTTGGTCATTGCCCGTCATATTCTATGTCATTTTCGCCATCATGATGTCAGTTACTGAGCAATCCTCCAGGCAAGCCGGTGAGTAACGTACCAAAGCCAAAAATGCAAGCGCGCATGAACTCAGAACCTTGGAATTAGTTAGTTTGAGCCCCCAGAACAGTGAGAAGATGGAATTGAACCTTGAAGATTGTATGAGTCTTGCACACTTGCACTGGTCACTGCAATATTCAATAGAGTAGTCTGAGTGATATCCTATTGGGGTACCCATATCGTAATCATGTCCCGACTCCTTTGCTCATGCCACAAAGTAACTTGACTGCATTCCTCTTAATTGCATAGATACTGCCGCACTAATACGGATGGGGCACGTTGAGGCCCATAACTGCAACTCGGTCACGACCAACCATCCCCGACGAACAAGGGGCACAACGCGAAGGAGGTACACAACGTTGACTCGCCGAGAGAGCCAGCCTTTTCGTCTGCCTCACAGAGAGCGTTGAGACTCTTCAATACATAACATCCAAACCCAGAAGGACGTTGAAGGTCCCGTTCCTCTTATATTAGTGAGGGCACGTTGAGGCCATCATGCAAAGATCCATGCGTTTAGTACCTACGACCAAGTTAGCCAATGCCAGCATGTCAAGGAGTCAGCGATGGACCCTACCTGTAGTGGTTGGCCTTGTATGGGCCCTGGACGGGGATGTCGAGGTACGAGGATTGCTCGGGCG
The DNA here is from genome assembly GCA_014904945.1 of Gyrodon lividus. Lineage (NCBI taxonomy): Eukaryota > Fungi > Basidiomycota > Agaricomycetes > Boletales > Gyrodontaceae > Gyrodon > Gyrodon lividus. Next base: position 84,698 of record MU127442.1, read on the forward strand.
ACAACTCAGTCAGCTTGACGTTAAGCTGGGCGAGGTGGGCACGGGCGACTTCTTCATCAAGTTCCTTGGGCAGCATGTGGACACCGAGAGGGAACTTTTCAGGGGTCGTCCACAAGGCAATCTGAGCCAGGACCTGGTTGGTGAACGAGCATGACATGACGAACGAAGGGTGGCCAGTAGCGCAGCTAAGAGCCTGTGAGCATGCGGTGGATCATTACGTCGGGAGTGACTTACCCCAAGTTGACGAGACGACCTTCAGCAAGGAGGAGGATGTGGCGGCCTGAGGGCATGGTGAAGCGGTCGACCTGAGGCTTGATGTTGACGGCGGCTGTTGCATTAGCCTTGAGCCAAGCGACGTCGATTTCAACGTCAAAGTGGCCGATGCTGTTATACCATCAGCAAAGCTGGGAAACAGCAGCAGATAAAATACTTACTTGCAAACAATAGCATCCTCGGGCATGACAGCGAAGTGCTTGGCGGTGATGATGTCACGGTTGCCAGTGGTGGTCACAAAGACATTGGAACGAGGAGCGGCATCCTCCATGGTGGTGACTTCGTAGCCAGCCATAGCAGCCTGAAGAGCGTTGATGGGGTCGATTTCTGTGACCAAGACACGAGCTCCATAAGAGCGAAGAGACTCGGCACACTGTAGGACCAATGAGAATGAAAGCCCCTGATTTCATCCGCGTTGACTTACGCCTTTGCCGACATCACCGAAGCCGGCGACAACGGCGACCTTGCCAGCAAGCATGACATCGGTGGCACGCTTGATACCATCGACAAGAGATTCACGGCATCCGTAGTAGTTGTCGAATTTGGATTTGGTGACGGAGTCGTTGACGTTGATGGCAGGGACCTTGAGTTTACCGTCACGGAAGGCCTTGTAGAGGTGGTGGACACCAGTCGTAGTCTCCTCGGAGAGACCTCTAATATCTAAATAGAGAATCAGAATCAGATATGATAATCATGTCTGATTATAAGAGTCCTTACCTTTTAGGTATTGGGGGTATTTTTCGTGAACAAGAGTCGTAAGGTCACCACCGTCATCCAGGATCATGTTGAGAGCCTTGCCGCCAGGGAAGGCGGCAACAGTCTGCTCAATGCACCATTGGTATTCCTCCTCGGTTTCACCCTTCCATGCGAACACGGGAACACCGGTAGCAGCGATACTGGTGGAGGTTGAGGTGACGTGAAATGGGACATCTATTTCTATTTCGTACTCACGCAGCAGCAGCATGATCTTGAGTAGAGAAGATATTCTGAAGGGAATATCAAGAGGGAGTTCACATCGTAACCAAGAAGCACACGTACGCATGACGACCAAGTAACCTCGGCCCCGAGCGCAGTCAAAGTCTCAATCAAGACAGCTGTTTGGATCGTCCTTTAGGACGCATCGTTGGGTTTCAGATTTCAAGCGTAATGAAGAAAGCATCTACACACATGTGAAGGCAGCCAGCGATACGGGCACCAGCCAATGGCTTGGAAGCGCCATACTGGAACTCTCATAAGCGATTCAAGGTCATCGACGAAAAGGGTCTCAAAGGGTTACCTTGGTCCTCATAAACATGAGACCTGGCATTTCATGCTATAAAATGCGTAAGGGACCGTTAATAACGAAAGATGAACTTGATGTTATCGATGTACCTCGGCGATCTCGATCTCCTTGCGACCAAAGGCAGCAAGAGATATATCTGGGAGATTGATTGCGACTAAGATAACTGCCCGGTTAAACTATTTGGACTTCAGTTCTTACCTGAGACCTTGTAGACCATTTGAAAGTTGTGTTTTTGGGGAGATGATGAAAGGAAGAGAAACAAGTGGGCTGAGATGAGAATTGATGTCGTCCTGACTTTTATCTATGAAATCACGTGACTCCTGAGAACTAGCTCGTGGGAGACGTCGTTAGACCTTGAGAAAGGTGAGCTAAAAAGACTGTCTTGGAAGTCTCGCATGTTTAAAACTACACTTCAATTTTGTTGCGTCCTCGAAGGACAGTCTCGCTGAACCGCTATCGGAGTCTAACAGAAAATTACCAGAGAAATTTCAGTATCCATGTCCTCAGCTCCTCGCAACCATTCTGAGAAGACCCTAATCCCCGGGTACCAGCACAAAAAGTGTCAGCTGCTTGAGATAGGTGTGTAGCTTTTGGCCTCTAGGAGTCCGATCGTCATACCCCACGGTCGTGTTAACATCCAGTTCAATACTCATGTGAACCTGAGAAGCTTTCAAGTGGAGAAATTCGCCCCCATTGCTTCCCTGTCCCACGTATCTTCAGAATGTTGGTCCACAAGTGTATCAACAATCCAACTTGTTCTAAATGTTCTGATGTCAGGTGTCCTGATCAACCAGCTGTCGAGATTACCACATGCACCACGATTGATCTGAAAACCGGTGAGATCGAGATACCACATGAAAATAGGTTCGTCCTCCACCTGAATTGAAAGGACCAACCACAGGATGTCATATGTTGGCGTAGCCCCTTCCCCAAGGGCAAACATTGGGAAGATGTCCACTTGTACAGCAACACGGATTCCGGATAATAACTTTATTCAGGGAAGAGGACGCACCGGACCAAGGGAGTTTGAGCCCCTTGGTCGTTGTGTTTAACTTTAGGCTTCTGAGCAAGTTCATTAATGTGATGATTATGGTTTACTGAAGCCCTCGAACGTTGAGTGCTGACATTCGGATACAAGAGAGCACTGGACTGGCAGACATCTCCTCGTCATGTAACGATGTCATCAATCCACATAAATTGTGTAGATGCAATGAAAATGTTTCAGGGGAGATGAAAATCACAAAATGTCGCTACGTAAAGCTCGCGGGTGGTCAGGTCCACCAGTGGCATCGCTTTCGAGCCGTTTCCTAGACAACACGTCAATATGTTTGTTGCCTCCTGACTTGATCGCATGCCATTGCCAGCCATTGCCAGTGTGAATCTGTAACATTTCGTACAATACCCAGCGTTTGATACCGTCGAATATTGTCATGATGGATTATCTGCACAGGCTATTGCCCGCGATGCTGTCAGGGCCCGTTGTACTGACTTCAACCCTACGGGGCAAGGTGTACCCATGGTCTCCCTATAACTCGTTTCACGAGCCTGTAAGCTGTGCGTTCTCCCTACGGCGTTTATGGATGCCCATCAAGAAATGTTGATGGGCGTAGCAATATTGGTATCCCCTCAGAGTCGTCCAGTGTACAGCCTGTAACTTGTCGGATCTCTCAAGTCGTCAAGAAATCTCATGCTGTGAGTCTATCGCTGTGGTTCGTTCCTTCGCAACTGCTGATCTTCGTCACGTCCCATTGCTACAGACCTACTTCCTTCTGGTTCTTTGGTTGATATACCCTCGGTGCCTGCTTTTACCACTGCAATTGTTTTCGTGGCTCTGTCCGTTGCGCAAGTCCCCTTAGTCGGCGCAATTTATTCCGTCCAACGTCGTGTGATCGACACTGCCCAGACAATGCATAATCCGCTCACATTAAATAGGCCTCAGGTAAAATCTCGAACCGATTCTCCTTCGAACATCAAGCTCGAGTCTCCAGACCGAGTTGCCTCGTACCGGCACTCGCCCACCCTGTTGTCCAGTCCCGCCCACAGAGCAGCGGCTGTTTCATCTGTCACGCGTCGACGTCGATCCTCTACAAGCGTTCGTTCGACAAGAGCCTCTAGCTACTCCCCATTGACTCGCGAGGCTCATCTTCGCAGCGCCACACGATACCGTATGTCAGATCGTCAACAAACTATCTCTCCCTTCTCTGCTGGCAGAGGAACCCCTGGAAGGATGACGTATGTTCAACATCCCGATCCAAGGGAAATAGATGGACAGCGCACTATGCGGTCTCCATCCTACACTCTCGCAGGTGCTTATATTCCCGTGAGCCCTTTGATCAGCTGTCCGCGCGTCTCTTCTGATAAACCCGTACCCTCAGCCAATGATGGATGCCAGACCACAGTCGTCCGGATCGAACATGGGTTCGACATCAAGTTTATCTGGTGCTGTGGGTGAAATGGACATTCCGCCCCAGCTACGCAATCACGTATCATTTCTCCCTAAAACGAGGTCCCCATTCTCACCGGATAATCAAATTTCTTGGACTTCTGAACAAAATGATATGTACGCGGGCCCACCCCCTTTCTTACAAGATCGCGTAACAGAGATACACCAACGACAACCCTCGGCCACGCAACCCAACATCGCATATGTAAATGCCTTACCTCAAGGTTCTAACTCAGCATTTTACTCCAACCATCCGGGGGTTTCGCCCAGACCGACACCCCTTGCAACCACCTTCGCGAACCAAATACCTCTGCAACAACCTCGTAACCTCCAAGCAGGTTCCATAGTCTCTCGACCAGCATCCCAGATGTCTGATCAGCGCCGCTCTGGGCTATCTCAGGACTCAGCGGATGAAGAAATCAAGCTACTCCGGAAGAAGGTGAGAGAGCTCGAGCTCGTTAACGAGCACAGCCGCATGCGTATAAGAGAGCTCGAGGGCGAACTCGCTAGAGGCAGTGCGACCGAACAATCTCTCAATCGCTCCGACGATTCCATGACCGCTCTCGCTCCCTCTCAAAACACCCCAAATCCACCATTTACACAGGTGTCCTGGAAAGAGCGTACCGACGCGCGCATACGCCTGTTCTGCTCTCTTAACCGTGCTGGGAATGCGCTTTGCTCATGGCACGATTCGCGACGCGAACGCCGAGCGTATCCCCCTCGCATGGCTCCGCCAGGCTTCCTTAACTGTGGCTGCACCTATGACGAAGCTCTCTTCGAGGAGAGCCTTTCACGCCATGGAGTCGGAAGCTACCATCCCGGAGAGACCGTACGCATGGATCCTGCGCTGCGGAACCCACTCCTTCGTCTACTACAACAACGTTACGGATATCGGGATGGTGAGTTTGAAAGGGACCCTGTCACGGGAGATTGGGTCGAGGAGGAAGGCCACTTATTCTGGGAGCAGAAACTGGCTGCTGGAGCTCTCAGCGCCAGAAAAGCCAGAAATGAAGATCGCCGATAAATGAATGCTTCTGCTGGGACATCCCTTTCACGCACACCTTCATTTCATGATTGCTCATGCTTACGTATCTTTATTTACAACACAGCATTTTCATGACCTTTGCTTTCACAGCTTTTCTTTTTCCACAAGCATTTCTCCAACCGCAGATACTTACTCGCATCTGTACTAGAGTATCACACATGATTCATTACATACATTTAACGTTCAGGACAGTCTGTTGCTTACACTTATTAACGTGCATATATAGTATATACATACCTTAACAAGTAAAAGATGTGGAAGGGTAAACCCACCTTATTATAAAACGCTACGGTGGCTAGGCATTGGTAAGTAGGATCCGTGTATGATTTTTCCAACAGAACCAAAAAGCAACTGCTCGACCTAAGTTTACGTTCAGAAGGCCAGTCACCGCAAAGTCCACAGTTTGTCGGTAATGGACCGATGGTTCACTTACCACACTCTTGGGCCTCAGGCCTCATGATCCAGATTGTCGATTGGCTGATATTACTTCGATCAGCGGCTTCAGAAGCTGGGGAGCTGTCCACGAAATCGCTCCTCATATGATGTGGTGCATGGGGATCGGCGGTCATAGTATCGATTAACAACTCTTGGACCAAAGCCGTCGTCCACATAACACTAGATCAGGAGCGCTCAAGAACGAGTCTTGCGCAGCGCACCGCCTCCGAATTGGCGAAACCTCCATCCGGAAGTACTGGCGCGTTTCGTGGGGTGAGCTAGTGGGGGGTTGGGCCTTGTACGACATCATGGAAAACAGGACGGTTGGCCGAGCACGCGCAGCTTTATACCCAGGCAGAAGTCGGTAGGCAGCATTAGGAGATCCTCTGGATATTACCTCTGAGGCACCGCCGTAAAAGGAGTATAAAAAAAGAAACTGCTAGACTCAAAGCGGAGACCTAGTGTAGGTGCGATCATGCGTAGACTTACTGTCGAGTTCAGGAAGTGAAAATTCCAGAGAACAGAGAGGACCTCCCTAAAAACTCGTGTGAGTGTTTCAACTGCATGATCATCTACGATGCAGTCGCGGTCAAGTCTTTGCGGCAGAGATAGAGTTGGCATGTCCAGCTCGGGAGCTAGTTTGGAGGGTTCCTGTTGTTGGTAGCGATGGTAGTGGTAGTGGTAGTGGTAATAGTACACCTTTGACGGGACTACACTACTTATTTACATAATATGATGATAACCAAAACACTTCGTTGTCGCTCACACCACTCTAATTTACCACCTCCGTTAAAGTTTACGACCACCTGAGCGAGGTCGTCAACGGTGACGAGAGACAATCCAGCTTTGATCTTTCTTTCTCACTAGTATCCAGCTTGAAATACCGTCAGTGGGTCAAGTTCCTCAGCGATCCTGATAGCAGACTACATAACCCTTGTAGACAATCTCTAGACAAGCTCTGGACACCGTGACGGTTGACCAGTATGGTCAAGTGCCCTCTCATTCTACTCATATCCCATCCCATCGGCTTTTGCCTCGCATGGTCGTGGGCTGCCCATCAGACACCGCATTCCGGCGAAGGGCAAATCCCACCAGACATGTCTTCAGGCCTAGTGGACAGTAAGCTGATATTTCATCACACAAATTGGGTTCCTGAAGCAGGATAATCTCAGGCGAACTTTTACAATCGGACATAGATGCACTGTTGAAAAGCCGAGGTATCAAACCTGGTTCTCCTCCGATCAATTCCTCAGATGCTCCCAGACACCCTACAATCTTACCAAAGGAAGCCTGATTGCTTCCGGGATGCCATATCCTTAGTGAAAGCCCACTGCGAAGAATCGCATATGGACGAGCAGGAGCGCGTACAAGGTACACTGATTACTGTCGTACCCGTGTTCTTCCCACTAAGTCTCGCATACAAGCTGCTATTTCCATGACTATGTGTGAATTAGCCACAGCTCGTCACTATTCGCCTCCAATGGAGTGCGCTGGCTTCGCAAGAGGTGGCTACAAGCTGTCGTCGTCATCACCGCCGGCTCATGCTCGGGGCCAGTGCGTGGAGTGCGTACGTCTATTTCATTTGCCAGAACAGTTTTCATGAATCCGATTCGACAGGGCACTGTCTAGAAGCGCCCAGTTTTGGTCGAGCTATTCTGGCTACCTCCGAGAGATACGTACGTTCTATATTACCATCCAATTGCTCCGTCTTATAGTTGCTGCCAGCCCAGCTATGCTTCGCATTTAGACGGTGGATTGACATAGGTAACGCCTAATTTGATCTCTCAGGCCACCATTATCGGTTCATCAACTCGCTGCCCACAGACACTGCGAAAGATATCTACAGAAATATCACTATTGATAAAGTTACTCTGCTGCGGTTTTTAACAGAACGAGAGAAAAATTCTAGGGGGGCTCAGCAAATATGGGAACAAACGACGCAGGTGCGGGTTGATCAACTCGGCAGAATCGTTTTCTGATTGTGAGCTCCGCCTTGACACTGCATAGGATATGCGTGATGTTCTGGATGCATTGCGTTTGACGTCGAGTGGGGTGAGAGACGCCTCGGATCTACTGACTGTTATTGTCAACAGTGGTTTCCAATCGGTAAAGTAGACAGTCATGTTCTGGCGTCTGTACTTACCTTGCGTAGCTCCTCGCAGAAATAGAGAACGAACTCAGAGAGGTCGGACAGCGAGAGCGCACCGATCATGCAGAAATCATGGCAAAGGTATCCAGTCATGGCGCTCCTCGAATCTCGAGCCAAGCTCATCATCTACAGTTTAATGACATCCTTGGAGCCGTGGGGCGCGAGGTTTGTCCTGAGCTCTTCCTCTGAGTCCGCACGTCGCTCACAGTGACACAAATACATCCCAGCATTCTGACCATCTTGCTGGGCTTCTTCCTTCCATCCGTTCATCCATCGCATCCGAACTAAGCACAGTATTTGCGCTCATCAAAGATGAAAGTCTCCGGAACCTGGACGTGGCGGTCCGTATTCGTTCTCAATGATGATGGGCTGGCGATTAAACTCAACCGGATATGTAGGAACTGATACAACGTCAACTGGGTTCTCTGGGTGGCAGCCTTGCTTCTATGGAAAATGTCTGAACAGCGTTTCACTTGATCTGGATACTGCCAAGCTGATGACTTTCTCTCATCAATGCGTAGTCTGTGCAGCAGCTCGTTGGACGCATAGAAGATACCTCAAAGTTGCTCGAAAGCTCGCTCATGCAAGCGCAGACTGCTCAATCTATCCAGGGCGACGCCATGCTCTCAATGTCTCATTTTGTGGAGACACTTGATCTTCTCACCCAAACGACGCACGCAGAACTAGAGGCGATCAACAGGACGACGACTGCGCTGACAGACAGCCTGAAACAAAGTGCCAGTTCGGCGTGGTTGAAGTCTGCTCTTGTTTCATTATTTCAGCTCTTGCCTGGTTTGTGTTCTCAAATTCTGCTATGTGTTACTCAGACCTCCATTCTGTGCCTAGGGATGTCCCAGTTTGATTTTGTTCTCAGTTCTCAGACGCTACACCTTGCTCTTCGTCTTATCAATATCCTTTGGCACACCATACGTTTTTCTGTCTCACTACTCATGGTAACAGAAACCACGCTTGCATGTTTGTCGCCTAATCTCTTATCTAGAGCGCCTTCGTCCTTATTAACGCCAAGCGATGGATGCCTTCCCGAGGCCGTATTCCCTCCGAAACGAAAGGGATCTCGCTCTCACATCCGACGCAATGTACGCCAACTCCACACATCGCTATGGGCATGGACAGAAAACCAGTCATCATTGATCAAGGTGTTGGACCAAGAACCAAGACCTCCCATCGATTGTTCCGTCCTCGGTATTCTCGAATACCCGATCGACTTTGTAGACCGAGCGAGCATAGTGCGTGGCCATGACCTTACATTCCTGGACTTATGCCATGTTTGGACAATGCACGTCCAGAACCCTCTGCCCATGCCGTCCCAAACCCAAAGTTTCAAAGTCCATTAACGCTTCCAGTCGCAATGTAATCTGTATCCACCTATCCTGAGAGCCCCAACGATGCTTCCTGTGGACATTTGTGACGAAACCAACTGTGGTTTCATGCCTAATATGTTACCCTTCGTGTCTAATACCACTTTTTCTTCCCATGTTTTGGGCCCTGGGAATACCACTAGTGGTCGATCTGGACAATGACGAAACGGATAGACCTCGGATTGTGTTGTGCTTCGCTGGTTGAGCTTTGGGGTTAGAATTTGCGAAAACTGATGAGAAATGCAGATGGGCAGAAGGATTGACACTTGTTTATTTTTTGGCCATTTGAGTACGCCAAAGGAACGCCTTGAGTTTATACATAAACAGCATCTCGATATTTCTCGCGCTGTAAAGCCTCTTTTGCCAGACATGCCCCCGCACAAGTCATCAACAGCTCATGCACCTCAACGGAATAGCAACCCATACAACATACTACGCTTTGTAGACCCAACTACATGTTTACTTCAAAAAGACTTGATCGCTCCCACAGCAGTCGTACAACAATGCAAGCCCCTCAATAATGGCCCTCACCAACCCTCCCATCTCCTCGCGGACGACAAGGTGTATCGCGACGCGGACCCGCGCTGCGATTCACAACGACAACGAACTACGCCTCATTATAATCGCATGAACTCAAAGTTCAGGGCTACGCAGGTATGTGAGACCATGTCTCAGATACTCATAGACACACAACTCAAATCGTTTTTACGAGGAGGGGCCGCCTGACTGTCACGCCGCCACAAAACCCCAATCAACGTACGTTCCTCCTCCTCGGTTCCAAAATAAACAACTACAGTCAAGACTGGGACTTCAAGGGTTTTGCGCCGCAACACCTAGGTGATTCTATCCACTTGGCTGAGTGTTGAGGGGTCTAACCAAGGTGACGAAATCAATCCCCAGACCACTTTCTGGAGTCATCGCCCCCTGTCTCGAAACAGAACACCTTAATGCACAACTGAAACAGTCGTTACTGGAACTGCAGAAGTCGCCTTGTGACATATACCCGAACACTCCCACACAACCTATGCCAATGGTAGGCATGCGTCACTATCCGGGAGTTCTAACTAACAACACATTCAGCCTGCTCGTCCTCCCATACGATCGAAGAATTGTGCCCCGGATGCTGCACCAGCAGCATGTCGACCTCCGATTATCCAACAAGATCATAATAGGGTCTGTATCTAGCATAGTGATGCTGCTTCCGGAGCTAATAATCACTCGACGCAGACTTTAACATCCACTCCGACGGGGCGGATTGTGAAACCCCTGCCAGTATCATGCGCCCAGGACGTCCTATCACGACCGCCAACGAACCCATCCTCCTTAATCGACTCTTTTGAGACGCTCAATGTCAACTTGCCTTCCCCACCGGGTCTTCCTGAACCAGCTGCTCGCAGGAAACCTGGTCAAGTCTTCCGCAAAGGTCCTCCAAAAGTAAGCACGCATTATTCTCCCTGTCTCCAACGAACTCAGATCATACGTAGAAGCTTCCAAGCAGTAGGAGCCCTCAAAAGCAGGAAACTGACGATTCGGGCTTCGAACGCCATAATGCTCCCTCAATCCCTAACCGGGTAACATCACCTCCCCTTGAAGTATCTTCTACTTTCGTGAAGTTACCACCCAGAAAAGATGTCCGTCCGGTCCCGTCTTCGCCATCAACCACCGGAAGCTCCTTAGCCTCCGGAGACTTCTCGGGGGATTCATCTGTCGCCTTCAGCAACACGACATTTACTGTAGGTCCTTGTACACTGACCTTCGTGCACCGTTGTTAACACACATACGTCCATATAGTCAGTGGAATCCAATGATTCGAAGCCACTGCAGAACGTCAAGAAGATAAATGCAACGTGCAGGAATTGGAAGAATGGTCGCCCTTGTTTCCAATTGCCATGCCGATATCTCCATGCCGAGAAATTCCAGGAGGTAAGACATCTGGAGACGACGTGAATACCAACTCATCGTGCTCGCTTTAGCGCACTGAATTTGCACTGAAAACATCGTCAGCACCCCAGCGCTCTTCACCGCCACAATCTTCCTCCAGCACCGTCAGAACTCCCGCTTCATCCACCACCACCACTTCTCCCTTCCAAAAGACCAACTTTCCACCTCGAAAGCATGACACGTCGAGTGGAGATGCCGGCTCATCGCATAGACCCGAACTGTTGTACGCCGCCACCATCTCAGATCACATCAAGGTCAAATTTGACCAAGGTTTCGAGGTTCGAGAGGTGATGACAGGCTTTGAGAGCCGATGGGTGCATCTTGGGAACATCGCGGGCCAGGTCACCTCGCGTGGACTGAAGAAGCTACTCGCCGCCTACCAGGTTGAGACCCTCAATGTTCCTGAGCCGTCAGAAAAACCAGTGACGGTGAAGGTGCAATTCGCATCCACAGCCGAAGCGATGAAAGCTGTGGCCGATTTACATGGCGCTGAGTTCATGCATCGTAACATCACTGCTAAACTTGCGATCAATAACTCTGTAAGGGGCAACACCGTCATTACAGACACGGATGTTCAGGTTGCTTGGGAGTGTCCACAGCGCGTTGGCTATGCAGGCTATGCTACATTGAAGGAAGCAAAGGTTGTCATTGACGCCGTGAATGGGTTTCCGATGGACTACTCCGTCGTATCCGCCACCTTGTACGACGGAGTCCCTGCTGTTGGCGCATACAACGTCATGTTCAAGCAGCTTCCTGCCAATACAACCGAAGCTGACCTACGGAAGCTTGGTGACGCAGAGTCAATCATGCTGGGGCGTCCAAACTATCTATCGCTTGACAGGGCAACCAAATTCATTCGGTCCAAGTTGGAGGAATGCGGCATCATCACTACCTTTGATATTCTCCCCCCTCCCCACAGAGATGGGATGGTCAAGGCCTGGGCTCGATTCACATCTCCGGCTGAAGCCCGCAGTGCTCAGGAGTACCTGGATGGCCGACACCCCTCCTCCATAGGCCTGTCTACGCTCTCTTGTCGCCACGTCGTCAGCATATCGCACGTTCTGACTCGTTCAAGCTACACGAAAATGCGCGAAGATCTTACATGGTTGCGCTGGTCGTGGCAACGCAGATTCGGTCACAGTGTCGCAATCACTGAGAAGGGGAACACGCGTGGCTTTGACGATTCACCCGTGTATATCAGGCTGTCAAGCGAGCAGGCAGGTCTGCTGAGCCGTCTCAAGTATGAGTTTGAGCAGCTGTTAAATGGCGAAACCGTCACATTTGACAAGAAGCCCGCCTGGGACGACTTCTTCCGTGGTCCTGCTGGTCACGCATTCATCGATCAACTACATCGACAATACCCCGGTATCCAGATTCAAGTTCAGGGCACAAGACGAGTCCTCTCTCTGTGGGGACCCATAGTCATGAGGCATCGCGCACGACACGATATCATTCGTAAGGTCATGGATCTCAAGTTACAGCAATTTTGGCATATCCCTCTGGCCGGCAAAGTTCTAGGTGTATTCGTCAGCGCAGATCTCACCACTTTACAAGATGCTCTCGGTCCGGGAAACTGTTTCTTAGACTACGGAAAGCGCTCCTTGATCGTTCGGGGAAACGAATCAGCATTTCGTGTAGCGTGTGAAGCCGTGCAGGCGGCACAGAGCCGACAAGGCGATGACGCCCGCTCATCGGATGTCATCTGTCCTGTATGCTTCAATGAAGTAGTCGTACCAACGTCCCTGGAGTGCGGCCACAAGTGGTGCCGGACCTGTCTCACTGGATACCTCACCTCGGCGGTGGATAACAAGATGTTCCCGCTGAGGTGTCTCGGTGACGAGGCGACCTGTACACGTTGCATCCCCCTGAGCCTGGCCCGGAAGCTTCTTCCTGCGGCCGATTTCAATGCGGTCATAGAGGCCGCCTTCTGGTCGTATGCTCATAACCGTCCAGACGAGTTCTATCACTGCCCCACTCCGAACTGTACGCAAGTTTACCGTTCCGCACCCCCAAACGCCGTCCTTCAGTGTCCGTCGTGTCTCGTTCGCATCTGCCCAGCATGCCATATTGAATCCCACGATGGGTTAACATGTGAAGAGCGGGACGCCGCCGAAGACAAACTCTTCAAAGAGTGGACATCAAACCATGATGTGAAGAGTTGTCCTGGCTGCAAAGCGCCGATCGAGCGTAGCGAGGGATGCAACCATATGACATGTATTCGTTGTCAAACACATATCTGTTGGGAATGTTTGGCTACGTTCCCCAAGGGCGCAGGTATCTATGACCACATGCGTGCTATGCATGGCAGTATTGGAATTTGATTTCACAACTCGAGTTTTGGATCTGGCTGTATCTCTTAGCTTCATAGTGATGTTTGCTCATCTCTATGGTACGATCATCGCCTAGTAAGTGTACCGTGTATGGCTTCCCTCTGTTGTTCTTTTCTTATTTATGTGTTACTTATACGATGGTTCTCTGATCCCATGTTTCTCAATCACCACTATGTTTGGTACCTTCAATATCCCGTAGATAGGATGCCTGATAAACGTATTGAGCATTGCGCATGATCATCTAGCTCGAGTTATGGGAGATATGTGTACACCACGAACTAAACCAACACGAATGAGTATCATCACCCCAAACCAGGACTAAAGCACGTCTTAAACTCACACTATCATAAGGCTGCGCAGGCGGCCGACCATGGTACGGCAAAGACGCCGGCAACTCTGGCCGTTCCTTCAGCCACGGCACGAAAGAATCAAACTGGTCCTTGTATCCCTCCCTCTCGTCAGGGTAGTCTCGAAGCTCCTCAGGGTATGCACGGTCATGGGGCGCATACACGACGAACGAGTTCGGCGTAAGGTGGTCACCGCGCCTGTTCCACAGCCCCATCCGCACCTTGTGCGAATATATCGGTGGCGGGGGCTCTTGAAGGGGCGGCCGCGAGGCTTCGAAGTTGGGTCTCTCGACGGGGGGCGGCGGGAGGGGGTTGTCACGCCTGCCGCCGTTGGAGTAGGGAGACGGACGACGGCCTCGCGTGTGTGGGGAGGGCTCGGGTGAGGGTCTGCTTGCGTACGGTGATGGGCGTACGTCACGGTAACGAGGAGACGGCTCAGGTGACTGTTGGCTGATGGGGTAGGGCGATCGTCTGTCTCGCGGACGGGGGGAGGGCTCGGGCGAAGAGTGTTCGTCCGAGCTAGGAGGGTCGGGAAGAGGGGCGAAGAACTGTTCTGCACTCGAGAAGACAGAGGACGATTCGAGTATCGTGGATAGATTTGCGCCGATGACCGGTTCTGTGCGACTACGCAAGAGTGGTGCACCTAAACCTGAAGAACGCATTCGCGATGAGGTAGCGGAGTTCAAGGAGTTAGATAGATCTTCCGTGAGATCTGAGTATATGTCTCGAGAGGACGAAGTTGCGTTGGGTAACGATGACTGCCTTGTCAGCGGCTCGGGAGCAGGCGGGCCGTGTGAAGGGGTCGAAGCAGCACCTGCAGACGACGGAGAACGAGAGTGATGAGTTGAGAGCGTTTCATCCGTGCTGCGACGAGTGTGTTGATAATGAGTCGGCGTTCGAATGATGTTTGCGGAAAATGTTGGTTGAAGTTCTCCCCTAGATGTAAAAGACTCGGGTTCCTGAGAGAAAGCGGGCTGTTGAACTGGAGCAGAGCGGCTATTGGTAGTTGGCGTCGGAGTTGGCGCTGGATAAGGCGGAACATCGATTGGAGCAGGGGGCTGTGAGCGGGCCCTACTATGCCAGGAATCAGCTTGTCCCAACGGTCCAGCAGATCCGGCTCCCGCCTGGCTGGGCCGGGTATCGTAGGGATCAGAGCTGTGTCTCATGGGTCCAGACATGGCATGGTGAGAACTGCCCCGAGAGCTGTAAAAGTAGTCGGCCCGCAGAGAAGTTCCCCTTTCCGGTGTCAGGCTGTGCGCCTGAGTACTCGGGCCATCCTGTGGTGGTCCTCTGCTGCTCTGGCCATGATCCCGTGTTGGTGTGGATGTGCTACGTGTACTGCTGTCCAGCGATCCAGTCCTGCGCGGGTTAAAGTCTCGAGTTGGCGTGGCACGATCCCCACTTTCTAACAGACTTGGTGGATTCCATATCCAAGGAGTCCCTGGTTCTTCACCATTCTGATCTGATGGTTCCTTCCTATCAGCATCACAACTGCTATCAGCCCGCCATTCTCTCCAGCAAAACGCCCAAAGGACAAATGAACAAGGCAACGAGGCGCACCTCTTTACCATCCCTTCAAGTCCCAGTCCATTATCAGTCAGCTTCGTCTTCCAATAACTAGGCGAGGGGGGTCTAGGCACCCGTTTGTATGGGTTATAATTGGGCGGGAACCAACCCATACCCGGTGCCCATGGTTGTTGTGCGTTCTGCATACTGGCATGCGGGTTATACTGCCAGAATCCTGCATTCCAACTTGGATGTGCAACTGCGCCTGTGGGCATCGGAGGGGGTCCTGGATAGCCTGGAGGAAAGGCTACATTCCCCCCAGGTGGCCAGCTACCTGTCCACCCAGCAGGAGGAACCTGTTGTTGCGGCTGAGGCGGTGGCTGCATCAGTTGTGGGTTCGGGTGCCATCCCTGAGCCATCTGCGAAGACATTATAGAACGTCTTGGATATCCGTTGCGTTGTTGGAAGGGGTGCATGATGAGAGTTGACCAGAGGAGGAGCCCGAGAATAAATACTCACAAGATCGAGTTATATGGAGGTTTATTGGCGTGGTTGGCGTTTGCTCGCAACCAAAGACAATAGGTTGTGATGAAGAATAAGTAGGGCGCAGAGATGCGGAGCCAGGAGCGCAACGGGCGGCTTCAAGGTTACTTTCGGCGGCAAGGAACCCAGCGATACCTTATTGTCAAGGTCTTCACAAACAAAATTCCCAAGTCCTTATGTACCCGTACAACTTCGCCGTTATCAATACCCGCCAGCCGATGAAGCACTGGTTATGCGGCAAGTTTACCGTCCAGATCGTACAGAACTAGGAGGCAGCACAGCCCAATCAAGTCTGACCATTCAAGTCCCCGCACACCCCGTAGCAATTCGGAGATCCAGTTCCATATCTACACAGTGCCATGACGATTTCATCCAACAAGTTGTTGAAAGGACTTGATGCTTTTGGAAATGTCAAAGGGATCACTGGCAGACGATGAGAACGTTTTGCAATTGGGCGTCGAGAAGTCTTGGAAGTGGCCCATCTGGATATGATTCATGTTCAACGCCCGAGACCGAGTGAGCAAGGGCCAATCTCAAATCAGAGGAGCAGAAATAATGTCATTGAACTCAAAAGAAAAACACTCTCTATATGTATGCTGAATCGCTACCAAGCTTGCAGTCCGTTCCTACCCATTAAGCACACACTCCCAGGTCCTGCCAAGTACCAGACGTATCACCCGGAACATTGCTCTGTGTCCACTGAACAGCAACCCAAAGTCGTCCATTGAAAACCACCTTGCTACCACTGGAGTAAGCCTGAGCTTGCTGCCACGCAGATACGCCAGTGCAGTCGACCTTGTTGCTGATTGGCTGAGCGCAATCGCCATCAGCGATCCACTGATCAGGGGCGTTTGTAGGGGAGTTGTTGTAGGTCCACTGCTTGGCTGTGAACAACTTGCCGTTGAAGATGACCTTATTGCCAGCAACATACTGCAGCAAATTCGTCAGTATCAAAAAAAGGGCTCCAATGACCATGAAAACTCACGGCCAAGTTTGCTTGCCATGGCTGAACTCCATCGCAATTCGCCTGTCCTGATGGAGGATTCGGGCAAGAATGTCCGCACCCCTCGCTCGGTGACGGCTGAGGCGGCGTGTTATGACCAGATGTAGGGGACGGGGCAGTGGAATAGGGGGTAAACGTTGGTTGCGTCGTCGTGCACGGTGAAGTCGTCTGACTGGTGTAACTCGGCTGGGTAGAATAGGTCGACTGAGTGGTGCACGGAGTGGTCGTCGTGTAGATCGAGTGTGTGGACGGAATCGACTGAGTGGAAAAAGTCGGCTGGGTGGAGTAGGTCGACTGAGTGGTGCACGGAGTGGTCGTCGTATTGATCGAATGTGTGGACGGAGTCGTCTGAGTGGTAATGGTTGGCTGGGTGGAATAAGTCGACGTAGTCAAGCTCGACTGGGTGGTAACAGTAGGCTGAGTGGAATAAGTCGACTGGGTAGTGACGGTAGGCTGGGTGGAGTAAGTTGACGTCGTCAAGCTCGATTGGGTGGTATAGCTCGTTGGCGACGATTGCGTAGACTGCGTCGGCTGTGTATAATGAGACGACACCGTGCTAGCCGTGCTAGAGACAGACGCAGTCGCAGTCGGGGTCGTAGGCTGAGGAGTCAAGTAGGTCTTCGTGTATAGTCAGTCTCCCGTCGCTATGCAAAACAAGAGCAAGATGAATGCTTACAAAAGTCCCATCACGGGGAACGACGACGCCGTTGACGGCCAAGAAAGAGGAAAGCACAGCAGCAGCAGCGAAGAAGGTAGAGGGAATCATTATGATGAACTAAGTATGTAGCGAGGAACTTGGGTTGACTGGATGAGATTGACGATGGCTTACTTGGAATTTTCGTCGCCCTTTTATACCTCGAGCGAGCGCACTCTACTTAATAGTGGCGTCTGTGAGACCCATGATGCCATCGCCCGAGGCTCCGCGCAGCTGGAAGGCCGACAACTGAATGATATTGCGATGAGTTGAAGGGCCCTCGATCGCTAACGCGAGATACTGAATAAAGCGGTGTTGACAACGATCGGGGGAGTCCTCCTCGGACTCAAATGTTGAAGGGCTACCATAGTGAGGAGCTAGGAGGAGTAACTTGATCTAAGCTCCTGTCTCGCCCGGGTTTCAGTTGAGTCATGACCATCACGGTGAGTCGGGGAGCTTGCTCGCAGGAGGGGCTACGTCTCACTCGCTTTTGCCCCTCCCATTCCAATCTGAACCATGCCGAGGCTCCCGTCCGAGTCGGGAATGGCCCACAGGACTACCTATAAGATAGAGATTACAATCTTGAAACTGCTTCTGCAATGGCCGGCGAAGAGCGATTTTGCTACTAACCTGTAGTGATGATAGCGCATCAGTTGAACATTTTTGAAGCTGATCGCAGTTCGGTGCTGCAATGACATATTCAATAAATTTCACGATCACTCTGAGACTGGCGCGTCTAGCCAAGTAACTGAGGGGCCCGAGTCAGACAGGCCCTCAAAGCGAAGTTAATGTACGTGAGTATAGCCCCGCGGGATCAGATCAACAATCAACCGAAAAGGATTTGGGCCACCATGATGGTGTTGCTCAGCGGCTACATACGTCAAGTGTGAGTAGGACCGGGAAACATTGAAGAGAATCCGCAAACATACGATATGATCCAAATTCGATCAGCAGATTTCAGAGAGCTCCTGTTTGGCTAAAATCTGTCGACGAGTCCAAAAATGATCAGTGTCTTTCGAAATCTATGGTGAATTCAAAGCTGCAAGACACAGTCCGGACTCTCGACTCTCGAGGTGATCGAGGGCTATGGCGCCCAACAGAATTACTCAGAGCCTATCATACCGTCATAGGCCCAGAACGCCTTAGCAGATCGATCATTGCGTAGGGGATTTGAGAGTTAGATTCAGTTACATAGTGTCGTGCCAACGAGACAAAGCACAGCGTCGAGTCGAGTCGAGTTTACTCAAAAGTTCAATGAAGATGTTTAGATAGTAAACCCAGCGTCACGCCAAAAATTCACGCTCTGATATTGTACTGTAACTTGGGCTACTGGCATGACTACGTGTCAATTTTTGGACCGTTGCGCACCAAAAGGGTGACCTTGAAAGTCAGAAGCGAACTGACTTGTTGGTAGCGTATGAACGAGGCCTATCTTGGGAAATTTGTTGAAACATAGTCTCATCAACGCATGTTTCATCTACGAACAACACTTTTTGTCCGCGGTGGCATATGGTGACCACATCTGTCTTAGAAAGTTATATCTATCCAATTAGTACATTACAATGCTACCACTCATTTGTAAGTAAAATCCACGCCATAACGTACGTATACGATCACAGCAAATGGCCATCACTTTCAGTAGCTTGTGGACTGGTAGACGTGAGCCGATAGAGTTGTGTGGTATCTAGAGGACCTGTCCTCTTTTGCGCTCGAAGAGGGAGGCTGAGGCATCCACGGGCCAGGAGAGGATCGAGTCCAACGACTGGAGGGGACTGATTGCGCGAAGGTCTAACACATTTTGGTACTGCAACACCAAATCTGTGAGTTCATTTGAATAGCCATGAACAAGGAGAGGGACCTGAGCGAGGTCCTCCCGTAGTAGGAAATGTGGAACATGGGCGAAGGCAAGGAGCTTAGAGTGATAGCCGTCGGACAGGAGCTATTTTCTCGGAGGGAGGCTAGCTCAGCGGCAACTCGCGCTTTTACGGAGGATCTGCGCAGAAGAGAAAGCCACGCCAATATTTGTTGACCGACTCGCAAAGAGATTATGTCAAATCGCGTAGTCTGATAAATACTTCGTCAGATGCGGGCATTGGAGTTGCCATTGACAAACCGTGTCGTCCATTTATTCCTCCAGCGTGCTGAGAATAATAAATGAGTGGATGTACTCCTGTTTTCTCTCTCCCCGTCCAGTCGCAAACAGAAAACGTTGCAGGAGTGTCATGACAGTGGGAGATATGGATATGTTGTAGAGCTTCAAAGGTGTCCACAGTGCGACGCTTAGTATTCAATGCGTCTAATGAAGAGCCTCCTAAACAATAAGGGTCGCTGAATGATGCAGTTCGTCATCATCTCGGTGGGAACGTCGGTGTCAGATCTCGACAGGGAGAAGCACTTCGAAGCTTTACGGATGGGGTCGAAGTATCTTTCGACGTTCAGGTCATGTCCAAGTCCTTCGAGCCTAACATGATCCCAGAATCAGGTGCCCAGCTGCGCAATTTATGGCCGTGCCACCAAAGACCAGGCCTACCACCCGGCGATGTAGTTGTAGTCTCCTCCATCGTACCTCCAGGAGGCGAAGGATTCCGCTCCCAACAAATTTCGAGCGGATTTACGAGGTGGGTGAGGGTTGGGTTAGGATAGACTGCACCTATCTCTGCTGGACTTGTAGATATAGGGGTTGGGTTAGGTTCGGATGGCGATGGCAAAGGTGGGGAAGAGACAAGAGTCGGAGGGACGTGAATTAAGAGGAATGGTACCGTAGACTTGTATGCGCGGAGGAGAGTGGATTGTGAGAAGGGACTCTCGGAGAGGAGAAGTGCGACAGTGAAATATGAATATGCGTCCGAGTCCTTGCGTCCGTGAGATGGGGGCAGCGAATGCAATAACGACAATGACCTAGATTGTATATGCCAAACGCCCTCCATTTCCCGCACATAATTAGGACCAAACTTTTTCTTCTCGGCTTTGCACTGCGCCAGGACGCGTAACCTCCTTCGCGGGAGCCCATCTGGGTCTGGGAGAGCGCTCGGCCGGAATGTACCAGTTAGCCCTCTGGATTCCAGAGGTATCGAGAAGGGGAGCCACCACCACCCAACGAGGTCGATTCCACCATCTGATTTACCACCGACGCGTCGGAGGGACATTGAGAAATGGTCTTGCAGTACCTGGAGGGAACGCTGTTCAAAGGCAGTTCCACGATGTACATTAGATAGATTGGAGACAAGTCGATACGTCGACATTGCAGTGTCGTCGATGTTGGGAGAGGTGGGAGCTCGACGACGCGCTCGTCAATTGCGGTGGGTTAAAGTGGAGGGGGTCGTAAGGTTGAGGTCTCAAGGGGGGTCGCGCGGAAGCGTCCGGTTGCACCAATCTCTTTCCTTTCCTCCACCAGGTTCATTCCGCTGCGTTCGTCTTCGCCATGTCTTAGTGCGTCCCTCGTCTTGTTCATGATGTTGTTGAGCTTTTGCTGATCAGCTGGTCGACAGCGTCATTTTTGGTCGCGCTATTAAAAACGAGTACCTCACCCTTGCTACGCTGTTCGGGACTGGCACCGCCGTGTTCGCCTCTATGGGTGGAAAGAAAGACGCCAACGCCGCGAACAAGCCTTTGGCAGAACGGGTGAAGGAGGCCGTGCCAATTAAGGCTGAATCAAGGTGTGTTCTTTCCTTCCTAACGCATGCACTAACTCATGTCATTCGATGCGGCTTTTAGTGAAGAAGAAGAATTGTAAGTGTATATTGGTTATACTGTGGATTGTGCTATACAGCGGGTTTTCTGACGTGATAGGATGAACAGTATTAAGAACTTCCTTGCGGAGGCTGAGAAGGAGGGCGGAGGTTCGTCGCATCATTGAAGGAGTGCTGTTAGAGGATGTCGTGAGGCGCGGTGGAGAGCGGGTTGTGATACCGCAATAGAAGAACACCTGACTACCCACCAACCTACTCGCTCATCACAAATGCTGTCATGTCCGAGGTCATATCACTCGTCCTCGATGTTGGTCCTTCAGTCTGCTCAAAGTGGTATGTTTCGTGTGCGGAGACTTTCCCGGAATGGAACAAATGCGTGGGGTAGACACTGACAAAAATGAAGCTTGAAGTGCAATCAATATTGTTGGGAATTCGTTGTGCTATCCACTCAAAAGTGTTCTTACATTGTCTGTCATGCGTACTGTTTTTGAGTCCATGCCTGCAGCCGACGTTGTCCTCACCAACTGACGCGACGTTTTCTCCGCCACACCTACCAGTTGTTCGCGGTGTATGTAAATTATTGCAAGGTCTAGAATCTCGCCTCACAGTTGATATCGGTGACCTGGTCACTCCACGACGATCACTACCGCAACAAAGTCCCTCTGTCACTCTCCCGCTCCCGTTTCTCTGTTTTACTTGCTCCTCTCTACTCTTTTTGACGCGACCAGACGACCAGATCCTCGACTACAGTCATGACATCCATACCCCAAGACACTACCAGTTCAACCATCCGTTCTTTAGTTTCGCCACCAGCATCACTTTCTGTTCTACCATCCCCACCTACCTCACCAATTTCACCCGCAACCGGAGCAACGACGCGTATAAAACTCAAAGCTGTCAAAAGGCAAAGCTCGATAGGATACGTCTCATCTGCAACTAGGCTGGGCGAGGGCAAGGAAAGGACAAGAAGCGCGTCGCCCTCGATATCGAATTTCGCGTTAGCTGAAGCAGAGCATCCAAATGGTAGTAGAAGCGGGACCATCACACCTGCGAGTGCGAGCGTAAAAGCAAAGAGGAGACAGTCGTCTATTGCTTACTTCACGCCTTCATCGCCGTCTCCTTGGGATCAACGACCGAGACCGACGAGAACGGTGTCAGGATCTGGTCATGTTGGAACAAGTCGGATAGAAGGGACTGACGATGATGGAGAGTGTGTCAGCAGCACAGGGAATAGGGAGAGCATGGGCAGCGCGACGTCAGCAGGGCCAGGAAAGCGGACGAGTCTCATCTTGAGTACGCGCACCAATTCACATAAGGAGAGCGTCTGTTCCTCTGATGATGTTGGTGGAAGGGAACGAGAGCCGTTGACACTGGTTGAAAAGTAAGTGCAAAGTTTCCGTCTTTTCCGTCGAGCCCTTACTTTCGTGGTCGGGGGCCATCTCATTGAACTGGGTGTTGGATGGGGTGGAGTCCCAACTTCTGGCCATTGACGCTCACGATAAGTAGAGGTCGTATGACATGACTGCCCTCATACCTTCTAGGTGGAAGCTTGGTGCGGGCATTGGTACGCACATCGCGCAGCACCTATTTTCCGTTCTGAGATTGTTTCATTTAATCTTCGGGGCATCATGACCTGCTTTGGTTCTGTTGCTTCGTGTCCTCATCCCCCATCTTGACGCCTGCCCCGTCAACCGCACATATGTTCACTGTTTGGCATATATGCGTCTATATGCGCGTTTCCGTGGATATATCCACTTGTCTACGCGTTCTACTCGTTTTCCAATCCGTTGTGGCAAATTGGAGCTTAACAAACCCGCACTAAAACAGGCACGCAGATCTATTGCATTTCATTGCCCAAAAAGAGCGAAAGTGTCTCGAGCTGCGTGACCAGCTTGCAGTACACGAAAGGGAGTTGGCAGAATGTGAGTTTGTGTTGCACTTTTATGAATCTTCCACTTGTCCATTACCTTATCTAGTGAAACGCAAATGGGAACGTATCGTCAACCGAGGTTTCCCATCCGGAGGCGCCGGGGGCAATCCGCCATCAAACTCGGCTCTCAATGCAGGCTTGGGAGGCGTTGCGCTCGATGGTCTGAAAGAAGGCGTCCGAATATTTGCCGCCGGTCTCAGCGACTTGGGTGGGGTCATTCAAGACCCCGAACAGAACGAAAAAGGAGGTCAAGTAGTCAAACCTGGACAAAGAACCAGCATGCATGTTCAGCGCGAAAGCGATTCGTCCGCCTCCGCTTCAACAGGAGTTGGAAGCGGGCGAATCTCGACAAGCTCTGTGTCTTCGATTTGGGAAGCCGAATGTAGTGTTGATCGGAGTAGCGAGACGAAGACGGTGGTGACCGCACCCTCACTGTCACGAGCTGGAAGTATGAACTCCAATATGCACAAACGCGGTTCGCAGGCACGCTCGAGGGAACGTTCTACACCTCCAAGTGCCTACGTATCGCCTATTTCGGCGTCGAGTTCAAGATTGACGAGTGCAGATCCGGGCGTGCCGGTTGCATCAGCGGCAGGCTCTGCATCAGACCCATTGGTTTCGAGTCGTCTTCCAGCTACGTCAGCGTCAAAGCGTGTATCCTCAACAGCCGGCGTGAAACCTGCGGTACCAGTGTCGACGCCTACATTAACCTCAGAGCTAGCTTCGCCGTCATCGATTTCCGGACTCACCATGGGCGGTCCAGTATCTTCGTGGATGGGTAGTATGGGCAAGAAGTTCGGGGAGTTGCAAAAGGGTCAAACGTAGGTCAACTTCCATCGCTACTTCTTCTTTTGGCGGCTCTCAGGTCCAACACTCACTTCTTCTTTTTCCCTCAGCTTCTCAAAGAGCCAAAAACGGGCCTCTGTGCTCCTAGCAGACGTCTCGCACACAATTGCATCAGCTTTGTCACCTGGACCCACCGCCACCACACCCGCTCCCTTATTCTCACCGCACGTCCAATCTACGTCTACGTCTACATCTGCATCTCCCTTCCCCGCATCAAGCTTGTCCTCCCTGCGCACTCCCCCACCACCACGGGCATCACGGACGACTTCTAAAGGCATGGAAAGTTGGTTAGACGATGACGAGGAGCAGACGATACACGCGGGCCGGGTGTTGGTCCCTGACTCGAAGCCCGCACTTATTGGTGATGCGGAGACCCAAGCTGGAACGACCGAGAAACCAAAAACTGTGTCGTCTTTCGACGATGACGATTGGAATTGGTAAGGGCTTTGGACTCCTGGCCGAGGGGAATAGGTATTGAAAGAAAGGAATGAATGGTGGGAGTTCAGGTCGAGGTCATCGCTCGTGGTCTAGATAATGTTAACGTTAGAAATTCATGAGATGGTCGATGGGTAGCTTTACCCTCGCGAACGAAGCTCGGCACTAACAATATGTTTGCGTTCGAGTCGTGGAGCAGCACACACCGCACGCAGACGAGACCGATACAGTCGACTTGGTGTATATTTGGCAACTGCGATCCAAGTCTAGCTTCAACGCCCCACACCTCTGCCTCGCATCACTTCAACTTACTAGGTCTGGTACATGGCCCGAAGAAACGTTGTCCACGAACGGGCTGCGCTGTGCTCGATGCTTCCTTGAGCGACTGGCAAAGCCGTCAATCGAACACACTCAAGATGGTGCAGCGTTAGGCAGTTTTGAAAGTTCAATTCTCCATTCTGAATCACTCATAGAATCCCCCCCTGTTGTACAAGTATTAAAAAAGATCAGACTCACTGTCGTTCAGAACGATCCCGTGCAGTCCAAGATGGCTAGTTGTTCTGTGGGTATGTTCAAGCTTATTGATGACTCGAACTAAGAACATATGGAGCTGCCAACTTCGCCGGTCATACTGTTATCGTATACAGTACAGTGCATTGATACTGTCCGACCGACCGACCATATTTGCCATCTAGAGCTTTCTGGCGTCGGTATCGTGGATTTTATAGGTAGCAAAGTGTCTCGCCGACACTTGCTTCTCGTAGAGAAGATCAAGCCTACGTGCATAGCATGAGCGCTCGTAGCCTCGTAGACCGTAACGCCAACTTACTCGTCGACAGTACGGTTCTTCGTCTCGGGGATGAAGTACCATGCCCAGATCGTCCCTGCAAATGCGAGACCTCCAAAGATAAAGCCGACGTAGCCTCCAAGATTAGCTTCGTCAGGATTTACCCTAAATTTGGGGATGGAGGAATTATATGAGGTGATCAGGAGAGAACGACGCGTTAGGGCTCACAGATATGGAATCGCAATGTTGGCCACCATGGCACAGAGCGAGTTTGTCCAGATACCTATGCCCACAGTCTTTGAGCGGAGCTTTGCAGATGAGACCTCTGCGAAGATGACATAGCCCAACGGCCCACTGTTCGCCAGCGGGATGATGAATCTCGTGAATGGCACAGGGCGTGTTTTCGACTTACATGCTAGTCTGGTAGACAAAGTTGTAGATGATTGTCTGCAAATGGGGGTCAACCACCGTCGAAATGACTAGGCATTCACGCACAAATGCCGATACAGTCCACTTGGCACTCTGGTTTTTGCTATCTATCCAGATGAACCCGATTAGGAGAAGAATGACTGTGCAAGCCGCCATCCCCCAGGTGAAGATAGAACGGCGACCAAAGCGATTTACAGTGTAGAAAGTGAGCAAGTTTCCTACGACCTTGGATGTGAATGAGGTCAGGCAGAGTTTGATCGCAAAGGCATCGGAGGAACTTACTCCAATGGCTGTCACCCCAACACCGAGGTTGAAAGCATTGTCATCCGCGAACCCAGCAAGCTCGAAGAAGTATGTGCTATATCCCAAGACGAAGACCACACCTAGACAAGACGACGTGATCTGTTTGCTCCAAACCCACATATACCATTCAGGGGTCCTCACCTGCGCCTTGCTGAAGCACGAACACCATCATAGCAACAATCGTGCGCCTGAGGTTGACACCTGGAATGTCCTTTACACGTCATTCGCGACCTTGCCAACGCGCATTGCTTACCCCTGAAGCAATCCAAGTACGTGGCGGTAGCAGCATATGAGTCCTCGAAGTCAATAGTCTCTTGGATTTGTTGTGCCTGAAGTTTCGCATCGACGGTAGGCCCTCCGAGCTGGGCAAGGACTTTCTCAGCCTCCTCGTGACGCCCCTTCCGTACAAGCCACCACGGTGATTCCGGCGCAAATGGAAGGCCCACCAAAAGGATTAGAGGGAAAATCCACTGGAGAGCGCTGAGTGAACCACCTGAATAGAGTCCAAAAGTAATCCATGATGGACCACTCACAACGGAAGCCTATAAGCATAGACGTCTGACCGGTTTCCGGTGCCCCGGATTACGCCATTAGACATGCTATTCGGATGGTGCCTCTGAGCCAAGTCCAAGGCAGACAGGTGCAGGAAAACCTACAATTGACCAACTACGCAAAGGTTAGACGTGCAATAAGTTCGCGAATCCAATATACTTACGGTCTATCCAAAGGTTGACGGCAGCCGTCGTGATGCCCCGCAAAGCGAGGGGTGACACTTCGGCACAATAGCCACCAGCGGACGAGACATACATTCCTGGAGCGCTGGGTGTCAGCAGTAGTACAAAATATGGATGGGGCTGGATTACCCACCCAGTGCAAATCCGTTGATTAGCTTCCCCGCCACAAGCATCCCGTTGACGTGCTTTGGCGTAAGGAACTGAATCAGGATGCCAGCAATAGAGAGCACGCAGGCAACAGCAACAGCCCCACGTCGCCTGTACATGTACAGGAAAATCAGCAAACAGTGTTGATGGGAGAAAAGTCAAGAACACTTGCCCAAGCTTGTCAGAGATATAACCCAAAGAAAGGCCACCAAACATTCCACCGATAGAACTGGCACTGTTAAAGGCACTTTGCCATGACGCGGCAAGTACAGGCTGACCACCATTCACGTAGCCGAAATCCGTGCGGAACACCGGGACACTCAGCAATCCACCGCCAACCTGCTCTAGCGTCAACAGAAGCATCAAACGATTTGCCACTGGGGACACTCACCTGAGAATCATAGCCCCACAAGAGGGCTCCCATGCACATGAACAAACACCATAAAAGCGCACGCCAATAAGTCCGCATAGCTTGTATTGGTGTCGTGGCATGGTCGGTAGCTGCTGCCTGCGCCAAGGCAGTCAGGTTGCGGTATGACGTCCCCTTCTCGAAACTCGCCACCTCAGCGACCCCAGCTTTCTCTGACGAGTCTTTGGCCATCATGTTAACCTAGATGTGGGGGAAAGACGGGACACCCATGGCAACTAGACTCGCCTCTTAAAGGAAAACAATACTGGCAGGTGATCAAGAGCCTCGATCGCCCGTTACACTATATAAGTCGAGAGCTGAGAATAAACCAAGCTAAAGAACGGCGAGCACATACCAAGACGGAAGCTTCAGAGACTGCCTTTGCACCTTGAACTCAGCGAAAGAGTTTCGAGTCCGAGGGAAGCTTTCCGGACCTCGAAGCAAACATCTTGCTCAATCTTTGGCATGAGGCTGTTAAGATGATGTTCTACGATAACTTTCATAAAGCGTCGTGCCAACGGCGCAGCCTGGAAGTGGTACAACTTGGAAGTGATACAATATGGAACAGTCACACAAATCTGATGGGACACCACATGATTGACATGCGCACTCAACCACTACCAATAATAATACACGAACAAGTCCTTTTGCTGGAAATACATTACAGATAATCTAGAGCCTGAGCTAGCATGAATAGGTCCGTGCGAGCCAAAACTCATCTAATACAGTTTATCCCTCAATAACACCGTCGAGCTCGCAGCAAGCGTCATCAAAAGGGCCATCATAAAGTCGTTCTTTGACCTAATGCTAATGCCCCCCGAAACTTGAGTCGGCCGCGGCAGCACTGGTGTACCGAATGTTAGCGAGGTAGTGGATGCTGGCGTAGTCGTGGAGGAGGGAGTGACGGATGCATTAGTGTAAGTCCGAATATAAGTGATATCAAAGTAAGCATCATCATAACGCGGGCTTCCAGGCCCGACGACGCAATCATTATACTGAAATCAGGTATGTTAGTTCTCTGCGTTATCATTTCCATCATCTATAGGCGCACTCACGCATAGGCCTGTAGGACCGGAGTTGGCGCACGTCGAGTCATAAATTGAAGGTACACCCGCCCTAAGTAGAATCAGCAACTGCACCAATCATATGACAGCAACTCACCAGTCACCGCATAGGGTAATATCCAATACGAGATTTTGTGGGGTAAAGAACTGGGAGATGTTGCAGGTCGCCGAGAGGTAGCTTGCGTGCGGCGTTCCCCACTGCGATATATCAATCGAGGATGTCGAATTTGCTTGGGTTATTGAAGGAGGTACGTCTGGTCGCTAAATTCCGGCTTGTCAACCACAGCAACCTCAGCTACAAGACGAAGACAACACTCACGCTCCAAAACCATATGCTAGTGACGATACCGTCAGTACTAACGTGACTTTGTAGAAGTTGCACACTCACAAAATCCCAGAGGAGTCAAACTGCGTGGCCCAGACTCCACCGCCCGCCTCCGCGAAACCATCCAGGTAGCTGTTCGGTGACGTCTCGGTGACGATACACCCAGGGCCCAGGGAACAATCAGTGGTGGACCCGGTCACTCCCAGTTGATTTGCATTGCCACTGTGCGTGCAACCCGGCGTTGTATGGATGGCCATTTGGTTGTTGCCCATCATATTTATGGCCTCTATGATGTCAATTTCGCCATCGTAAGGCCAATTTGGCCCTGCAGAGTTTACGTTACTGAGCAATCCTCCAGGCGAGCCGCGTGGGTAACACACCGAAGCTCCAAAAAGCGGGCCACACCTTGCGAGACATCCCATCAGCTGTCGGAAATGAAGCACAGCATTGTGAACTTACGGAACACCCGTATGGTATGTGGCTCAAGTCTATTATCCATAGACTGCCAAGTTCGTATGTGTCTTGGGTCGTGATACGGACCTAATACTGTCACGAATGACCGGAGATACCCTAACCTTTGAACCTGCGTACCGAATTCCGGGTCTGACCATACTGTACATTGGTGGTGTTGTCCACTTTGATGATGGCGTGGCCGTCGCTATTCACATAGGCAAGGCCTTGGCTCGTGGCGTCACTCTGAGACACCCAAGTAGCATTTCCTTCGGCGACGGTATCAGTATAAGGAACCAGATGACCGGAAACGAATGACTTACCAAGGGTTGTATTATCCAAGCCTCCATAGAAATCCCATCTGTCAAAAAAAGTTGAACCAGCGTACTCGCGAATAATATTGAACGCCACAGCACGGGACAAAAAGATGTAGAGTGCGGCAGCAAACAGTAAGCGCGTCATAACTGAGAAGGGAAGAAATGCAAGAACAAGGAAGAAAATTCTTGGTACATTCACTTAAGAACGATGAACGTGGCGATGTGAATCAGAATCCACCCGCAAGCTGACGTCCAGATTCCGGAGTGATGAGATTCAGAGTGACGTGTGAGACCGTCCTGCATCCTGTCAGCTGCGTTGAACACGAGGCGGCATGCAAGTGCCTGTAAATGTGTGGCACTACCGAGCTTGAGATCATCGCCCAAGTCACGTGGAGCCGGCCAGTAAGGCCCGCTGTGCAAGCCCACGATGCACGGCGCCTAGATAAAAGATGACCTAGAACAAGTAGAATGAAAATAAACTCGCGGAAGAGACAGAATTGTTCGCGGGCGTTGAGCCCAAATATACGACATTAGGGTTCTCGAGAGACTCGAGGCCAAGGCTAAGCCTTAAAGCGTCGAGACATATATAAAATCGAGATGTTATGGTCCATGGAGAGGTCGCAGAAACCATGTACCGGACGCGCTTGGGCTGTAGCAGGAATGCCCGAAGCAGAAGCCCAGTTTCTTGTCTCGAATTGTCCCCAAGGGCCAGAAGCCCCATGCCTTTTCCTGATCCCAACGACGAGCACGTCGCAGGTAAGTACTGGAATAGGAAGAGGGCTCCGATAGTTGATATTAGCAGCCAAGTTTGGTTCACGATGAAAACGGTTACGCCGTAATCCAGTTGTCCGAGTAAGCTTCAGCTCAAGAGCAGCGCTGTTGTCGAACGCTGTCTGAAGTTGGTATAGAAGGGGCTGAGGCGGTTGTGATCGTCAGACGCGCGGATATCACCGCAGACGAACTAACACAGCCAGCAATATGAATCAGGTCCTGGTGCAACGATCGCACAACACAGGATATAACATAAAGAAACTGTTCGCGATGCCCTAGGGGCTGCGTGAACTTGCAATTTCACCAGATAAATTCGATGCACTTGAGTCGGGAAAGATGTCTAATGTGCGAACTGATATGATACTTGTGGAAGCTATAAACTACCATACAGAAAACCAACTCGGCTTGACATGAACACCTGGTTCCATCTGGGGTTTCATGGGCGACCTGGAGCTTCCTGCAGTCAGGTAAGAGAGGGGTCAAAGTGTACTCGAGGTTTCCAAGCGGCATAGACTCTCTTCGTCTCGAATCCCACATGCTTGACGTAGGCTGCTTGTCGTCAGACCTAAATGTATCTGCGGCATCGTCCAAGTGCTGACTTCACGGACGAGCTCTTCAGACGAAGGTAGTTCTTGGTGGGCTATCGGCGGAACGAATATGCAAGAGGGGGTACCTTGCATAAGCACATCGCACATGCAAAGGCATGCGGCACAGAAAGACCCAGAGACTCCTTGAGCAGAGTCGTGATCCGTTTCATTCATATTAACGACGGAACACGAGAGACTTGAGCCCAACATTCGTCAGGCGCTACTGACTTGAGGATGTCATGTCAGATCGTCTACATATTACATAGTAAGTGGCGCTCGTGGGTACTTCATTGATGTGAGAACTTTGAGTGCCAGCAAGGGTGGAGGGACGCCTGGCCTCGTTGATCGATCAGCAGGCTAACCATGAGGATGAAGGGGCGTCGAAGGCCACTGGCACCTCATCTGACGAAACGTTCCAAGAATCCATATCAGTGAGTCGCAGGGCATTTACAAGGCAACCACATAGGCTCAATAACTCAACAGAATACCCTTCAGGATGCAACGCGAAGGACGGCAGTGAAGCTCTTTACCTGTATAGGTGTTAATGCATGCGAAGGTATCGAACGAACATCACCATGTATTCATTATCTGCTCTTCACTGTTTTCCTGATGTGGGTGCCACTAAAGGCCCATCATGATCTAATCAAAGGACCATGAGGAGGACGCCAACTTCGATGTTGTGGGGAATTAGTATGAATTCCCATACATCAGCGTCACCGTTGGTCCACGATTGAGTGTACATAACGCAATTTCGTCGCCAGAGCGGTTGCGCATAACTTGCATTAGCCTGAGGGCAGCTCTATCACTGGGGGCGAAGGCTGTCCACATTCATTTCGAATGGCCGTCCTTGATTGCCGTCCAAAGCAGCGAAGTTGTCATCAAGGTATTTCGCGACCCAGCACAGCACAAGTGACCTCAGCTGCGGTCTTTCGGAGGCGGAAGTAAAGATAACATGTTCTCATCAAGGGCTAAGCACCAACCACCTGGTAAAACACCATTGACGAGGCACAGCATTATTTCCAGGGATGTTAAGGTATGAGTAGGTCCCATCAAAATGCCTGTGGGGGCTTTTGATGGTGATGGTGAGCCAGGAAGTACGAATGTTTTTAAGCTCGATCGAGATATCGACCACCGGTCATCCCTCACACAACCACGGACCCGACTCTCGATCTCTAGTAAAAATACATGATGGAAAAGCACTCTGGCCGCCTCATCGAGCAGCTCCAAGGAGTTCACGTTCGCCAGCAGAAGGTCATACAACAACTTCAGGCAGATAGCGCCAGGCTTCTTAGTGATCTCGCAGACATTCGTCGCGAACGAGATAATTTTCGAGCAGAGGGTGCACGCTCCCGAAGAGAAAACGCGGAACTACAGAACCGTCTCGACGAAGCCCTGTCGGAGTACCAAGACTTGAAACGTGAACGTGCCACTCTCGTACGCTCTGTTAGCAGCGTCAGTGTATATGGACGCGCCCCAAAGCTGATATCTAAAGTATGTCTGCAGCCCCAAACAAGAGAGACACGTCACTGATTGCTTTGTGCAGACCTTGAATTCTCTCTCAGTTTTGACAGAAGGAGACATCAAATCACCCCCAACAGAGACTCACGCTACAGTGAGTGTGGATGGGCCCCTACTTTTCTTCAGGGACACCTGGCTGACGGAGATGAAGGATAAAATAATATCAAGCCCTTACCCATTCAGAGAGCTTCCTGATCCCTTGAAGTCAGAATCTGACAACCCAATTTCTACTATTGCGAGAACACGGAGTAATGCGGGAACCGCCCCACCACGTATATCTTCTCCGTACGCACTCCTCGATGCATAGTGCGGGTCACTGTCTACGCATTTGGCACAGAGCTTACTCTACTTATAAGCTGGAAACTTGACTTCCGTCATATTATACCCGGGCTCGTTGAAAAATGGATCTATTTACTGTACAACGCTTTTGTGTAGGCGCTAACACTCGGGCCGCTGTCCCGGGCCAGGTTGCTTCCGTCACCCAATTGAAATTTGGTAGCCATTTTACATGGAACCGCAATGACCATCTTTCAGGCTTCCCACACGTTTTGCTGTGTGATACTGATCTTATAATCTTTGCTAGAACATCCATGTCGTATCATGGCGAACTTGGAGTTTCGCTACGGTCGTCCGCGTTGGCGCTTTCGGGAACTGCGGGGGAGACAGAACCTCTCCTTCAGTCTCTGTCGCGTTTCGAGCCAAGTGGATCTGCAGGAACTGAAAATGAGAGCGGTATGTAGATATGGACTGTTTTCGATAGCTTGCTCAGTTCATGCAGCGAATTCAAAAACTTTTGTCGACGATGTACCCGACTCCAAACGGCAACTGGGTACGTTTCCACTTGGACGATCAGCGTTCTGAGCTCGATTTCACCTCCGGTTCTGATAGGACTGCTCAGCGCAATATCCCTCATCTTCAATAGGGTTATTGGAACTGGGTACGGTTGTATCCACTCGGACGTAATGGTGAACAAGCTGTATTGGACTAATCGTATCTATAGAGTCTTTGCAGCACCAAGCATCATTCTCAACTCCTCTGGAAGCGTCGGGATGACATTCATGATGTGGATTCTTGGAGCTTTGGTTGCCACTGCAGGCACCGCGGTGTACGTTGAATTTGGCACGGTAATATGCAGCTCCCTGCACATCCACCGTAGTTTCAAAGTTCCTGATGTAAGTTCTGTCCAGGGCCTCCCTCGAAGTGGGGGTGAGAAGACCTACATGGAGTACATCTATCGACGCCCAGCATTCATGATTACTTGTGTTTACGCGCTATATGGGGTTTTTATTGTAAGAGATGCCCTTCGTCACTTCCAATGCCTCATTCTTAGGCTATCTAGGGATGGATGTCTGCGGCCAGCGTTGCCTTTGGAGAATGTAAAGTGTTCGCACTCACATCGTCTTCCGCAAGTGCTCAGATCAATTCCAGATGCACTGCATGCCTTGGCACACGAGCCAACCCCAACAAATGTTCGCCTCGTGGCGTTTTTATGCTCGACGTTCTGCCTCGTCGTACACGGCATTTTCTTGAATTTCGGTCTCAGACTTCAGAATACCCTTGGCGTATTCAAACTACTAGTCGTAGTACTGGTCGCCGGTTCTGGCTTCTTCAGTTTGGTCGGTGTGCCAGGATTTTCTGTCGGGGAGCAATATGATCAGCCCAACAACTTCACTTGGAGCACGTTTTGGGAAGGCTCTAGCTTCGAAGCTAATGCATTCGTAACTGGAATGT
The DNA here is from genome assembly GCA_014904945.1 of Gyrodon lividus. Classification (NCBI taxonomy): domain Eukaryota; kingdom Fungi; phylum Basidiomycota; class Agaricomycetes; order Boletales; family Gyrodontaceae; genus Gyrodon; species Gyrodon lividus. The sequence goes on from MU127442.1 coordinate 118,540, forward strand.
ACAACGTGATATGGTGAGCTACAACTGGGCAGGCTTCTGGGGATGCCAGGGCTAACTCATGCTGTAACAGGTCGTACATCGGGTACTCGAACGCCAACTATGCGCTGTCAGAGGTTCGCGACCCCGTTCGGACTATCAAGCGCGCTGCCCCTCTTGCAATGTTTTCCGTGGCTTTCGTATACATCGCTGTGAATGTGGCGTACTTTGCAGTAGTATCGAAGGCTGACATGCTTGGTGGCGGGACCATCCCAGCGTAAGAGACGTTTCCTCGTGTTTGTAATTCAGCGAAGCCAACTTTTATCAGCGCCTTGTTCTTCCGCAACCTGTATGGTCCTGCAACGGAGAGGGTGTGTGATCCTTTGCTGAATGCTGAATACAACTTTGCTCATCCTGCCTTAGGCCCTGAGCGTTGTCATTGCACTTTCCATGCTGGGGAACATTCTTGCAATCTTGTTTACCCAAGGGAGAGGTACGTTGATCCCAATCAGCCCATACAGCCGCACTTTTTGATGTAAACTCTAGTCGTCCAAGAACTAGGACGTGAAGGTATTCTCCCATGCTCCTCATTCTTCGCAAGCAACAAGCCGTTCGATGCACCCTTCGCTGGACTTTTCACACAATACCTGATTTCAGTTCTCCTTATGGCATTTGCACCACCTGGGGATGCGTACCTCTTCATAGTCAACTGCGAGTATTAATTACGATCTCAGTCCTTGTCGCTGCTCATGAATGACTGGTAGATTCCTCATATCCGCTCGCATTGTTCAATCTACTCATCTCTGGAGGACTTCTGCTATTGTATACCCAGCCTTTCAACTCGTATAATTGGAACCCTCCATTCCGAGCGCACAAATATGCGGTTGTGTTCTTCTTCCTCTCTAACGTCTTCCTAGCTGTGGTTCCAATGATACCTCCAGCCGCCGGTTTTGAGCCATATGAACATCTCCCATACTATGTGAGTAGTTTCAGTGACCTAATTCCAGCACAAGCTAACGATCTCCAGTCGCACGTCGTCATCGCACTCTTCGTTGGACTGTTGGGTGTGGTTTACTGGTTCATCGTTTTCAAATGGATACCTGGAAGGAACGGATACAAGTTCAGGCAAGTAACGGTCATTCAAGAGGACGGTGTTCCTCGCAGTGTCTTCAGACGCATACCAATTGCAGTCGATCAAGATTAGATATACTCTAGATATAAACTGGCGTTTATTCTGACTATATAGTAGAGGGTTTTAGTAGTTCCGACTCCGAGACGTTCAGCACATATACACCTGGTAATGGTAGAGCTCGACAAACGAAAGCGTTAGTCCTTCATCACTTGCATGTCATTTATCTCGCAGGGTCAGCGGGTCTAGAGTCCGTAAATTCCGAACGATTACAACAAGCTTAGATCCGATTTCCCGGCCCACAGCTCCCAACAGCATTTTCCACTCACTTCTGGCCACTACACTTCACAGGATTGGTCCTCTTAGACCTCAAATAATGCAGCACTAGCACTAGCACCAGCCTTGCTTAGTCCGACATCGTTCGAAACCCACTACTACTCATAAAGCCTTCAAGCTTCTCCGAGTCTTTGTCCGTTATGGCGGCCTCACCAGACGCATTACCTTGGGACGGGATGAATTCCACTACTTCACCCGCCATACATGCAGCGAAGGATATAACATTTGGGAGCGTTCGTACTTCTGTTTTTAATTACGTGGAAATTTGCAGTTTGACTGTCGTGGTCACAGATCGCAGGCATGACCTCTAAGGTATTCGAGCACCCTTTCGATCTCACAAAAGTCAGGCTCCAGTCCCAAGTGCTGGACACCACAGCACGGTTCAACGGACCAATAGATTGTCTAGTCAGAACCTGGAAAAATGAAGGCGTTCGAGGGTTATATCGTGTTCGTAGTCCATTTGCACCCGCGTCCGCACCAAAGGTTTGACAAAACTTTCCTCATGCAGGGTTTACCAGCACCTATAGTAGGCGCCATGGTAGAAAACGCCACCCTTTTCCTCTCGTATAGTCAGTTGCAGAATACCATACGATGGATAAACGCACAACCTTCTTCACAAGACCCCACACTGCCTCAACTCGCTCTTGCCGGCGCGGGCGCGGGCGCGATCACCAGTTTTGCACTGTGCGTAATCGACGGTACTTATGGTAGAGTATCTGTTGACGTGAATTGAATTTTTTTGTCAGAACGCCTGTGGAACTTGTTAAATGTAAAATGCAGGTGCAAATGCTTGCTCTGCACCCCTCTATGGCATCTATGTCGTCTGCTCCCTCTGGATCCACCGCAGCAGCAACCCTAGAAGCAACTCCCATCAAAACACAAACACTCCCTGGTCCCATATCTGTTCTCATGTCAGTCATACGCAACACTGGCTTCCGCGGACTGTGGCTTGGCCAAACGGGCACGCTCATTCGCGAGACAGGAGGTGGTTCTGCATGGTTCGCATGCAAAGAATTCGTAGGGATGCAACTCATAAAGCGACGAGGAGAGGCATCTGGCACACAATTGACTCGAAAGGACATTCTTCCCGGGGAATCAGCCCTGTCCGGCGCATGCGCGGGTGCTGTGTTCAACTTCGCACTTTTCCCTGCGGACACCGTAAAGAGTGCCATACAGACGGAGGAAGAACTCCGACCACGTGGGAAGGGCGTCCCTCCACCCACGTTCCTCGGCACTGTGAGGGCAATGTACAAGGCTCAGGGTATAAGAGGGCTTTATGCGGGCTGTGGGATTACGGTGGCGAGGTCGATACCCAGCAGTGCTATAATCTTCCTGATCTATGATGGACTGAGCAAGCGATTTTCCCCCTAGATGGCTTGGATTAGAGACTCTTCACACCGTTACTAGATGCATCACATGGGTTTGCTTAATAGCACATTTGTTCCAATCAAGCGGTTATAGGGGCACTCCAACTTGGGGCATTCCGGGAGTATACGTTGAAATCGTCTCGAGTTCTGTGGTAAGTTGAATCGTCTCGCGGTGCTTGTGCCCTCCGACGCACGCTGATAACATCTTACCTGGTGTCTAGACTGTACTCTAAGAGGAGCAGCGAGCCAGTGGCGCCTCTAATCCCTTCGATTGCTCTCTTTGAAGCTTCTGGACGTGCCTTGTGAGAGAGCAGGAGAACGAATCTGCATGATGCGTGTGTCTTGTTTCCAGCCTGTAAACGTTGGCTTCGTGGAATTGATAGCCTCTGGCGTTGTCCAGACTTAGAATTCTGGGCACTCGCATCTGTCTCGCTCTTTCGTGCCGTCCAACATGTCAGTGGTAGTCGCTAGTGCACTCGATTCGTTGCCTTGTTGGCGTCCCCACATAGGTTGTGTAATATCTTGGGGGAAGTTCTTGCATGCGGAGCTGGGCATGCAGACTATTGGAAGTCCAGATAACTCATTCCAGCCGAACAGCTTCACTTTCTCCGATACTTTCGCATGCGTGCCTCTGATCCCACACGCCCAAGATGCCTCAGCGCTAGCTCAGTGTGCAATGTTGTATGTAGTTCGGATCGATAGTGAACACATGGTCATCATGATCATGTTCGTTTTGTGAAAGTATGCCTCGTTTCCCCTTTCTTCCTCCGAACATTCCTCGTGTTCTTTTGTTAATTCAGTCCCTGCACGACTCTGTGGGTGTCAAATCCTGTATACGTAGTTTCGCTTTCGAATTTCTGTCCACATGCCTTCCATTGCAATATCGTTAGCTGGGGTGCTTACCTATGTTTCGCTTCTCTGTCGACAGCGCATCAGCCACACTTTCTACCACCACAGGCCCCTGCAAAGTGAGACCCACAGTGAGTCAGTGTTTTGCATTAGCACTGCCGCGGACGGGTTGGCAGCAAGCTTAACCCTAGAGAACCCTCGTCTACTCAGGGGCCCCTTTGCGGTCGATAAAAACGACATGGTTGTCATGTATGCGCGCGATGAAGTCAGACTTTGTTCCTACATCTCTTATTTGCCATCGCAGAGTCGTAAATCCAACAGAGACAGGAAAGAGTTCCGTGTGTGGACCGGTCCTCGCGAGAAAGGCCCGGACTGGGTGTGTTCCAAGAGAGTAGAGTAGGTAGTAAGCGGTCAGAGCCCACGACGTGACCGAACGGATATTGGAAGATCGTACTCTGGGATCCGAGGATGCATGTGTTTCGGATAACCAAAGTTCAGTTCTTTGGAAAAATCGAACACGACATAAGCTACATCGGAGGACTTGCCATAACGCCCAATACACAGGTTAGTGGACGTGAATGAAGTGAGACAGGGACCATTTCGCCGTTTTTAGCAGTGCCACGGTTCGTCCAAAAATCGATTCGGAAAACTAGCCTGGGTTCTCTCAGACATGTCACTTGCCCTCAGGATCCGACAGCTCACGCATCATACAGGCTCGAAGTTATCCGGGTCTCGTCCTAGTGCTGGCCCTCTGTATTCTCGGTCTAAAACCCTGCGAATAACCTCTTCAGCATGCCTCCATTCTTCACTGATATCCTCCTCTCGGACATACGCCTCGAAATCCAAAGCCAAGTCCACTGTATCCTTCGTTCCAGGTTCAAAACAGCTACTTGCATCCGAGGAAGCACGAGACGAGTACTCCAAAGCTGAATCCAAGATGACCGCAGCTGTTGAATGGTACCGCAAAGAAGTTGCCGGATTCGAGACGCGTGCAAGTGGGCGCGTCACGCCTGCCCTCCTCGCGCCGGTGCGTGTCGAATCACACGGGAAAAGCAGCGAGACGGTGAGACTTGAGGAAGTGGCCACCGTTGGCGTCAAGGACGGTTCGCTGTTGATCGTGACAGTCTTCGATGAAAATGTCAGTGTGGTGAAATTAACATATCATATTCTCCTTTCGCTCACTGGTTCCCCAGTAGAAAATGAAGGCTGTGGAACAAGGCATATATAGCGCGAAGCTCCCGAACATTGTCCCTCAAAGGCTGGATTCTCGTACTATCAAAATACCTGTACCCAAGTACGTCCCTTTCCCCCACATCTAACACAAATATCGACATCTGTTTGTCGTTAGGCCAACGGTCGAGGCTCGAAACGCACTCGTTTCCACCGCTCAGCGTATGGCGGAAGATGTGCGCATACAAGTCCGCAAGACCCATCAGGCCAGCATCAAAAAGGGTAAGTATGAGAAGCATTCAATCGAGCTCGAGGAAGTACGTGACTATCTGTTGCGACAAACTCACGCTTACGGTTTTATAGTTCCAGAAACTGACGGACAGGAACATCGCGGAGGTAGATAAGGTCTTTGCGCAGATGAAGAAGGCGACAGGAACCAAGTAGACCACCGAAAATTAGAGTCATCAGTTATTTCCACGTCCTTAACATGTATCTATAGTTCCACCGACCATTCTCGCTCGCTGTTGTTTACTCCAGCCTAGCGTCGTCCTCCAGCCACCTTATCTGGTGGCTCGCGCACGTTGCTTCGGCTACGGTGGGAACGTACTCTTTGTCCTGAGAGGCGAGCTTTTTGTCATTTTACCAGGGATCGCAGAGGCAGAGCGCAATCAATACTCCATCCAAATGTCATAACGAAATCATGTCATGGGACAATCGAAATGGCTCATCGATTTTAGTCATTCGACCTTCCTTCAAAGTCCACCGAGACAGCTATTGTAGTGCTTCCTTGGTCTCCAATATACCCAATCAAACCATCACCACTGGTCCACAGCAGCCAAATCTTTCAAGATCCCCGTGCAAGTGAGTGGTTGCAGATCTATGTCATTCGGCGCTCATGTGCAGTTATCAGTCCACCGCTGGCAGATGTAGAAATATCGCATTAGCTAGGGCGCCTAGTGCTGCCTATGGTACAGCGAAGCGTCACACAACGCATAGGTGTCTAGAAAGTACCCGTGTCGAGTCGCTCGCTCGGCTGACATCATCGATGTGGATTCAAATGAAAAATCCATTCGCTGGCTAAATCGCCGGCCTGGTCAACTTTATCACAGGCCGTGGCGATGAAACACGCCAGTCAAAAGCACCTTCTTCTGACGGTTGTCAACTTGCCGGAGACAAAAGGCGTGATCCGATAGACCGCCTGCAAGTCAGTTGGGGACACGAGGCTACATATGCGGTTCGAAAGAGGGACTCGGAGTATGCGATAGCGAGCACTTTTCCAGCAACGAAATTTATTCAGCTCAGGGTAACGGAATAAGTATGTTTAACCGAGAAAGCTTACATGCTGTGCTGTAACTCAGGTTCTACAGTCGCCTCCCTCCTAACGCATACCTCTCGGGATAGCGCCAGAGGTATGGGTTATGAGGGTGTATGGGGTGTCCGAGAGGGCCATATTCCGCCACTTCGAGCACACAACGTGTGCTCAATATCTATTTGTATTGCTCTTGTAGTTACTCTAAAGTTATTTACGAGAAAAGTAATCTGTCAATTTCGTGTCTTTCATGTCCTGCATCTCGGCTACACGAGTCTGCTGTCCAAATGACCCCAACATCACCTCGAACTTGCGGGAAAATGGATTGTTGATGGTCCTGACATATTTCTTCAGCATCAGCATGGCCTGGAGTGCTTTGTGATGGATCAGACCTGGTGCCTGAGGCTCTGAGTTGTCAATATTGTTGTTATCATCTTCAGCATTCCTCTCCTGCAACATCTTTGCATCCATCACAGACTTGAAGATAAGATATCCTCATCTGTTGCATTGAACATGTTGTAGGTCTCAACTGCTGGGTTTAGAAGTGTTGCAATGTCCATCCGGTTCGATGGCTGAAGAACCCTGGTTGCCTCAAGATTGTCCAAGGCATTTTTGACAAGCATCTCAGCATGTGTAATGGTGTCACCCATGGCATCTGTTGGATGGATGAGGGATGAGATTGGAAGGATGGGTTGAGTGGATGTCGCTGAGTCAGGCAAAATGTTGGCCTTTCGCCAACAGTTTCAGATGGTTGTGGTGTCCACTTCATTCCATGTATCTTGAGCAAGTCGCATCGCCTCGAGTTGATCAATTTTGTAGATTTCAGTGGGAGTGACACCAGCTTCATAGCGATCAATCACATGGCGGATGGCCTTGGTGTGGTAATGTACTTTGAACAACAAATGATGCCCTGGTCGTTTGGCTGTACATGTGTGGTGAGGTTTGGCTTGAAATTTATTTTCAATGTGAATGTTGGTGAGGGTATCCAGAACAATGTGTCCCGCAAAATTGTCCTGTAAAAGAAGAATTTTCCTCTGTTTCTCACATCTTCTGATCCCAATCCAATAACCACTCCAGATACAGTAATGCTGTCATCCACACCTTGGCATTGTTCCAATAGTAAAACCCAAGCTGTGAGCCTGTCTTGTTCCTGAATGCATGGGGTTTTTGTGCTTTCCCAACGACTAGTGGAGGCAGTTTCTGTGAGCCATCTGCATTTGTTGTGAACAAATAAGTCAGCCAGGCTTTGTTTCCTTTGACACCAGACTGCTTCTTGTTTGAAAGACCACAGTCAGGAGGCATACTGCTGTCACATCCTGAAACTTTCCTAACCCATCCAGCCCAATTCCGGCCTCCTATGATCAAATCCCAAATCCCAAGCCTTGGACTTTACCTTGGAAGGTTTCTCTTTCATTGGACATTTCGAACCCTGTATTTCCTGTCCTGGACTTTTGCATTCCTGACCCGGACTTTCGTATTCCTATCTCAGCTATCTCTTGACATATGTCACTTTCCTTTGACATTTCTTGACATCTACAGTTCCTATCACATCCTCATTTATTCCAACGACATGGCTTCTCACAAGGAACATGTCCGGGAAGTCCTCCGGTGTCTCCGCAAACACAGACTTTATGCCAAACTGGAGAAATGGATTGACTATGTCCCCGGAAAAAGTCCAAGCAGTCCAAGATTGGCCCGAACCCTGCAAAGTCAAGGATATTCAGTCCTTCCTCAGGTTCGCCAACTTCTATTGTCACTTCATCTTCAACTACTCCAATATTGTTGTCCTGCTCACCCGACTCACTTGGAAAAACACCCCCTGGAACTTCGACGATTCCTGCCCCTCTGCCTTCACCCAACTCAAAGACGTCTTCACCCGAGCCCCTATCCTTACTCACTGGATTCTGGACTGTCCTATCATGGTCGAAACTGATGCTTCAGACTACGCTATTGTGGGAATCCTCTCCATCCATTGTCTGGACAAGGAATTCTGCCCCGTCGCATTCTACTCCCACATCTTGACAGCCCCGGAAATCAACTACAACACTCATGATAAGGAACTCCTTGCTATCCATGAAGCCTTCTAGCATTGGCATTATTACCTTGAAGGTTCCGGCACTCCTATCAATGTTGTTACCGACCACAAAAATCTGGAGTATTTCTCCACCTCCAAAGTTCTGACCCACCAGCAAGCCCACTGGTCAGAATTCCTATCCCAGTTCAACCTTGTCATTCACTTCTGCCCTGGACGCTTAGGAGCTAAGCCCGATTCCCTCACTAGACACTGGGACATCTACCCAAAAGAGGGGGATAAGGACTATGCTCGTGTCAATCCCCACAACCTCCACCTGGTGTTCACTCAGGAACAGCTCGCCTCATCCCTACGAGCCACTATCCTACTAGCCCCGGTCCTCCGGGCCTTGTCCCTGCTTAATGTCGAAGACATTCACAAGGACATTCTAGATTCCCTGTCCTCCGACCCCATAGCTTCCCCCCATCTGTCGGACTCATCGGACTCCCAGTGGGCTATCAACCCTGAAGGTTTCCTGACACTCGACAATTGCATCTTTGTCCCAGAAGCTAAGGACCTTCATCTTCACATCCTCCGATACAAGCACAATCACCCCCTGTCCAGACATTTTGGGCAAAACAGGACACTAGAGCTTGTCTGTCGGGAATACACTTGGCAAGGACTCCGCACCTTTGTCAAAAACTATGTCAGTTCCTGCACTTCCTGTGCCCGAGCTAAAACTCCTAGACACCACCCCTACAGAATGCTCAAGCAGCTTCCAATCCCCAAAAAGCCCTGGAATTCCATTTCCATGGACTTGTCACGACCCGAAACTTCCTTAACCCATCTGGCCCAATTCCAAACCCCTATGATCAAATCCCAAATCCCGGGCCTCGGACTTTACCTTAGACAATTTCTCTTCCATTGGACATTCTGAGCCCCATACTTCCCATCCTGGACTTTCGCATTCCCGTCCCAGACTTTCCGCATTCCCATCCCGGACTTCCGTATTCCCGTCCTGGACTTTCATATTCCTATCTCGGTTATCTCTTGACATATGTCACTTTCCTTTGACACTTCTTGACATCTACGGTTCCTAGCGATAATCCCCTTCCCCCTTGCTTTGCAATTATTGCACCATTGCCTTCAGTCATTATTCTCCCATTCTGACGCCATTCCGACTTATTCCTTATTTTCTTCCGAAAACCCGAAACTCCGAGTCGTCCGACATACTTTAACATCTTTATATCTTCTGGACTCTTCAGTATATAAACCCGCGTGTACTCTCTGATATTTCCTTAGTTCGAATATCAACTAAATCCCGTTCTTTCCTGATCCCCTTCACTCTGAACCTCCTCAGTCCTCAAGTTGACCTTAGGATTGATCTCCGACCCTCCACTCCGAAAACAAGGAACAGAACTCGTACAGGGGCACAGCACATAAGCTGAAGCCAAAGTTCCTTACAACTCTGACCCCCCTCAGGAATTCCTGCCAAACTCTGCCTTCTCCGCACTCCGGACTATCCAGGAATTCCGGGATTGAACCCAGACTTGACAGGACTTCATCGAACAACTTCCCTCTTCTGGCAGATATACCACAATCCTCATAGTCATTGACCACCTTTCCAAGCAATCCATATTCATTCCCACTCATGACACTATTGACTCTCCGAGCCTCGCAAAATTATTCCTGCTCCATGTGTTTTCCAAGCATGGAGTTCCCTCCCACATCACATCCAACTGGGGTTCTGAGTTCATCTCCCACTTCTTCTGTTCCCTCGGGAAAGCCCTCAACATCCGACTTCACTTCACTTCGGGATATCATCCCGAAGGTGACAGGCAAACGGAACAAGTGAACCAGACCCTCGAGCAGTACCTCCAAATCTACTGCAACTACCAACAGGACAATTGGTTGGAACTCCTACCCCTCATGGAATTTGCTTACAACAATGCCCCTAGCGCTACCACAGGAGTATCCCCGTTCTTCGCTAACAAAGGCTACCACCCCAACGTCTCGGTCTACCCTGAAAGGGATCTGACCTCATCCCACGCTTGTGAATATGCAGTTGACCTACAGGAACTCCACGAATTCCTACACACAGAAATGGCCTGCGCTCAACAATGCTAACAAGGACCCATGGACTCCCGACGAATCCCTGCACCGAACTTCTGGATTAGAGATCAAGTGTTCGTCAAGGGGAAGTACTTCTGCTCCACTCGCCCTTCATGTGCACTGTCCATCCCATCTTCCACGTCTGTCAGTTGGAACCCGCAACTCTGAACATCATCCCAAATCAGGTCCAACCTCCACCTCCCCCAGTCGAAGTCGACGGAGAACCCAAATACAAAATCTCTGAAATCCTAGACTCCAAAATCAACCGGCAACGCAGGAATTGTCAACTCCTGTACCTGGTAAAGTGGGTGGGCTATGAAGGGACTGATGAAGAAACTTCATGACCGAGCTTGCTCAAGCATTGGAACTCATCTTGGACTTTCACTCCACATATCCCGGAAAGTCCAGACCCCTTAATTCTCTCGGATGAGGGCAGAAACATATCTTTTCGATTCATCAAAAGAACTATGCTAATTGTACATGAGGAGACTGAAGGAGTACACTACACTACTTCCCCATCCCCATCCTCCTCACCCCCCTCCTCACCCTCACCCTCCTCCTCCCCATCTGTTCTCTGATCTCCCTCACCATCTGCCCTCTCCTTTCCCTTCCACTCCGATGCCCCCCAGCCTCCTCTGGACTCCCCGAACTGGGACCCCTGAGCCATGAGAAAGGCCGCCAGGCTGTCCGAGAGCACCTGTCGGATCCCTGACAGTTGTGCCACGATGGCCCCCTGATAGGCCTTGTTGGCCCACCTCTGGGCCTCGTACAACTCCACCAGGGCCCCGAGTGCATCCCATCGTTCCTCGTCTTCTTTGTCCTCCTCGTCCTCCTCTTCGCTCTCCTCCTGGGCCTCTGGCCTTTTCTGTCTCCGCCACTTCTGATCCTTCCCCCCATGCGGTGACGCCACTTCCACGGCTGCCCTCTTTCCTGCTGCTCTGGCCTCCTGGCATGACAAGTGCACCTGTGCACACCTCACGCATGTCTGCGATCGCCCGGTCTTCAGGCCTGGACATGGGACCCCCACCCTCACGCAGGCTGTGCAGGGAGTGTTGGCCCCGGGGAGCCAACCCCCGGGCCTCCCCGTACTTCCTTGGGACAGCCCCGCCTCAGGCCCCTTCAACAAGCCGCTCGCCCCACACCTCTGTGACTCTTGCGACCCCTGCTGCAACCTCTCGGCCACCACCCTCACGACCCCTGCTGCAACCTCTCAGCCGCCACCCTCACAACCTCTGCCTCCACCTTCCTCCACCTCTCATCAGATTGCAAGTGAGTCAACATGATGGATGATGGAACTAAACAACAGGCAGTCAATGGTCAAAAGGTACCTCAGATCGATCCCCAATTTTCAAACTCCGCCATACTTCTATTTCCTATTATGGACTCCTATCCAGGCACTCAAGGGTTCATGCCTAAGAGGGGGATACTGTCACATCCCAAAACTTTCCTAACCCATCTGGCCCAATTCTGGCCTCCTATGATCAAATTCCGAATCCCAAGCCTTGGACTTTACCTTGGAAGATTTCTCTTTCATCGGACGTTCCGAACCCCATATTTCCCATCCTGGACTTTCACATTCCCAACCCGGACTTTTGTATTCCTATCTCGGCTATCTCTTGACATATGTCCCTTTCCTTTGACATTTCTTGACATCTGCAGTTCCTATTGATAATTCACAATTATTGTGCCATTGCCCTCAGTTATTATTCCACCATTCTGATGCCATTCTGAATCATCCCCTTACTTTGTTCCCGAAACCCGACACCCCGATTCATCTGACATACTTTAACAGTTTTATATTTTCCAGACTCTTCAGTATATAAACCTGCTTGTACCCTCCAATATTTCCTTAGTTCAAATATCAACTAAATCCTGTTCTCTTCTGTGAAGTTTCCACTTCACTCTGAAACCCACTTCAGTCCTTAAGTTGACCTTAGGATTGTCTTCCAACCCTCTGCCCTGAAATTAAGGAACAGAACTCATACAGGGGTGCAGCACATAAGCTGAAGCCAAAGTTCCTTGCCCCTCCAACCCCCCTCAGGGATTCCCGACTGACTCCACCATTCCACCTGCTCTGGACTTATCGAGGAATTCTGGGATTGAACCTGGACTTGACAACTGCCAGTAATCAAATTCATTAGAGACTTTTTATTGCCTGAAAGAGAGAACTTACACATAGAATAACAAGGATTCATCTGCATTGAAGATGTCATATGGCTGATATTGATGCTTTTTGATAAGCTCTTGCATGCACTGTTGTTTCTTGTCGACAGTCTCAGCAACCACCAAAGCAGCTTCACCATGACATCTCATTTCCTTCAACCCGGTTCTTGTCTTGTACTGGGTCAACCACCCCTCACTGAGGTTCAGTTGCTTGTCCTTTGGCACACTGGCCAAGTCTGCAAACTTTATCCATTTTTGGTGGAGAACCATGCCAGTGAGAAGAATTCTGTCAGCCATCGCCTTTGAGACCCACAGATCCAGCATTTTGGTGACCTCAGCATGCTGAGTCTGACAAATCTGTTTTGCAGAATGAGCTGAACCTGTGCTGGTCTCATATTCCTCTCGCCATCTTTCTTCATTCTTGCACCAGATGGATGTCCTTGGCTGTTTGAGTCGAAGGTTTGGATGAATCACATCAAAATGCTTTGATTTTCCCCATTGGCATGGTGCCAGTCTGTCAAGTCTGGGTTCAATCCCGGAATTCCCAGATAGTCCGGAGCGCACAGAAGGGCGGAGTTGGGTGGGAATCCCTGAGGGGGGTCGGAGTTGTAAGGAACTTCAGCTTCAGCTTATGTGCTGCACCCCTGTACGAGTTCTGCTCCTTGATTTCAGGGCAGAGGGTGGGAGATCAATCCTAAGGTCAACTTAAGGACTGAGGAGGTTCAGAGTGAAGGGGATCAGGAAAGAATGGGATTTAGTTGATATTTGAACTAAGGAAATATCGGAGAGTACAAGTGGGTTTATATACTGAAGAGTCCAGAAGATATAAAGATGTTTAAAGTATGTTGGACGAATCAGAGTTTCAGGTTTCCAGAAGAAAGTAAGGAATGAATTGGAATGGCGTCAGAATAATGACTGAAGGCAATGGCACAATAATTGC
>MU127442.1:173447-212314 GCA_014904945.1 Gyrodon lividus
GTCAGGAATGCAAAAGTCTGGGACAGGAAATACGGGGTTTGTCTCAACACCACTCCAAGCTCAATGGCTTCTGAGTTGAAGACACATCATCTGCTCCCTATGTCAATGACTCTCAACCAAATATTTTTATTTATTATTTATTACATAAAGCCGTTAACCTTGTGAGTTATGTAATTTCCCATAAAAGGCAAAAAGTGTATCAGGTCTACGCAAACAAAAGCAAAATTGTTATGGTTGGCCCCAATGCTTTCCCTTGTAGTATGCACCCTTCGGGGTTGCACACGATAAAATTGGAACGATACAGAGAAGATTAGCATGGCCCCTGCACAAGGATGACACGCTTTTCCGGAGTGGTAGACCTACGGGTCTCAATATTTATTGCCTTTCTTTTTATGCTGTATTGTGAAATATGATTCAGCTCGATTGTTCGCATGGGCCTCTTCGCAGAGAGACCATTTTATGAGTCGGGAATCTGTTGTGGACATATGTATTCAGTGGAGTTCGGGCATACCATACTTTCGTGTAGTCCTAGAGACCTTACCGGCAGACTGGCTACTTCTCATGCGGACATACTGTACTTCGTGGGTACCGTTGACCAAGAAAGCAAACTTCACCGAGGCTCGAGTATTTAGTCATTTTTCTCCTGATTCCTTTTGTACGATCACTCGAATTTAGTTCATTGTCGGTGGCCCGATGGTGGGGCCTGCTAATACATGGGATGATTAATCTGAACGCAAGGTAAAATACAGTGATGTGTGACTGTCCGAAGATGATGCTGAGCGTGGGGGGGGACATGGAGAGGCCCGAAGGATCATAAAAACCACACAAAGACATTTGCCATATTGGAGCGCCTCATCCAACAGTCAATTGCGCACTGAAGCTGTTGACTATGTATCGCTTCCCATCTGGTTGGACAGTATCCCAAGTGAACATCCGGAGACATCCATGAAACCATTCTGTATCTTCCACAGTGATAGCTGGACCGCGACCAGTGACTTCGAGGCTCCAAATTCGTCGTGCACTGTGGGAGGAGCGCCGTGCCTCGATAAAATCGCGTAGAGCAGAAACCGAAAACATGTCGCAGTTTGTGATTTTCACCTCCCCAAGGTGAGGAGCTGCGAGGTAAGAAACCGGCCCCCCGAGATCTCTGCACATTTCCCGGAAGAAGTGGTCGTCTACACAGGGTGAATCATGAAGGGCGAGGAGAGTCCCAAACCAAGCGTCAAGAACAATCCTTAGATCCTGCAGGACATTCATACGCTCGAATTTTAGGCACTCAACGATATTGACATTCGTGAGGGTGTTGACGGTGCATTCTGTGATGACCGTAGATGAGAGAGACATCCCTTGGATGATTGAATGAATATCCTTCAAATCGGTGCTCGCAAGCTTTTCGAATGCGACGTTATGAAGGTGAGGAAGAGAGATAGGGGGTCCGGTGTAGCGTTCGCGATCTGCATCAAACCGCACGTCAGAGATGGTGAGGTCATTCATTCGAAGAAGCTGGCCGAGAGTCCGCAGTGTCTTCCAAAGGGGAAGACCTGGTGCATGCTCGTCAAGGGGTCTATAGCCTGAGATACAGAGGGACGTGATGCCGGCGATCTTAGACATCTGCAGCGAATTTCCTAGAAGGTCGTCGCGGAAGCAACGCCCCCTAATACTCAGTTCGTCTAGGGAGGGAGCGTCCAAGTGACCGTTCAACTTTCGTGACACCTGGTTTTCTACTGCAAAGTCATCGTCGATGACATTTGAGAGCATGAGAGTCTCCAGCTTCGCGGCAAGACCACCCCAGTCGTTGAAGATGTCCGGAAGTGAGCCACTATGCAAGACTGAGACAGTCAGACTCTCCATTCGAGGGATGTGAGGATGGAGTAAATCAAGAACGAGACGAGACCGATGGGATTCCTGTTCGTCGCTCTGGTTTGGACCAAGGTTTTCCCTGGTGACGGTCACTGAAAGCGGCAAGTCTCCAGACCACTGCAAACAAGAGCTTATTGTGACAGGGTCCGTGGGGTCCTCGCCTACTAGAAGGACCAATCGTGTCCAGTACTCTGGCACGCCTGCAAGTATGTCGCACCAGCGTGAACACACGGCGGCGATGGCAAAAGGAAACAAGGACACCGAAAAAGGGTCTTCGTCTATCCAAGCCTCTTTGAGTGGTCCTTTGTCGTAAAACCTATAAGGCAGCGTGCGGTGTTCCTCGTAGACCAATTTGAAGATCTCCATCAGTATTTCCGTTGGAAGCTCGGCAGCAAGGCCCATGGACATGTAGCGTTGTGGTGGGCCTTCCATGGACGCGCGAGAGGCAAATGCGCTGAAAAATGTGCGTATGGCACTGTCACATGTTGCGTGCACAAGCTTAGCTTCGGTGTCGTGTTTCTGCCAAGTGCGGTATTGGGGTGAGCAAGGACGTCCAAAGTCAAAGTACTCTCGAAATGTAACCGCACCATCTTATGCACTCGTAAGTGTAACGATCAGTCTGATTATGGATGAGTGTACTTGGTTGAAGTTTGGTTAGTCTTCACATCTGTCACGTCCATAACATTCTAATTGTGACTCAGCAGAGCGGTATTAGATTGGCAGGCTCAGCATCAGAGAGTAGAGGTCGCGTCGACGCAGTCTAGCTATGGATCATAGTAATTTCGTCTTTGGCTCTTCGAAGGCCTATGACTTTGTAGAGCAATATGAAAAGACTTAATGCCTCCCGATACACGCGACTGGCAGCTCAATCCTATTACTCGACTCCTGGATGGGGAAGACGTACTGCTGATCACAGCGACGGGTTCAGGCAAGGCGGACTTCTTCATTCGACTCATGCGCCTGATCAAGTACCACCAAACCTGACCCCGGCACTTTTGGCGAACACGGCGGTACTAAAGTCAATAATCGATAAACGCCCACTATGGCAGAAATGAGGACGTTCGGGGTTGTCCAGGTGCGCCACTCCATGGTTATGCATATTGAACCCAATCGGCTCGATAAGCTGTGTGGCCGCCGACCATAGATGCCCGTTGGACTGTTTCAGCGACGTGAGATGACCTCCTCCGCTGACCATGTAGGTAATGTTCCCATATTCATGTTTCCGGACACGAGTGCTGGAGATCGTGTGGTTAGTTGGGTCGACAATCTCTGCGAGATGTTGTAAAACTTCGATCTCCAGCTTGTGTCGTGTAAATGTGAGGATCCCATGACCAGCGCTGCTTGAAATCGTTGCAACGTGCTCGTGCTATCAGACTCATTATCAGCCCAATTACCCACCACGCTTCGGCAGCACGCACCCCGAAGATTACACCATCAATCTCATAACCTATGTCATCAGGCGATATTGAAGGTCGACATCTGAAATTACGTCCTCTTAGGAGCCGGCACCATCTCCTTCTTGGTCTTCCTATGCGACGGAGACCATCATTGACGACCCATTGTCCGTTCTTTGTGACAAGCAATCAAGGACTCCATGGGGAGAGCAGCCTGGGCAAAATCCTTCAGGGCACTCTTCTTCGACGGGTCGAGATCTTCCGCAAGCTCTTCAACGAGCTTCGTCAGGTTGTACATCTCCTGCAAGAAATCAATCGCCCTATCTCTGCGAGTGAGATAAAAATCCTTTTGGGCGATAAATACCAGATCCCATATTAATACAAAGTCGGTCATGAGAAGGGAAAACAAACCTGACCGTCTGCTACTGTTTGCGAAACTATGAAACGCTCTGCAGTCAAGTTGGCACGAAGTTATATCGCTGCGACGAAGAAATAGTTGAGTTGTAGGATCAGAAAACAGTTATTGACGCCGTATGTGCACTTTTCTTTTGAGCCGCCCTCAATTTTACCCAGGAAGCCCGATCGACATGAGCCAGGGCGCAACCAACTACCACCCATCAAATTGTCAGTAACATGTTCGTTGGTCCACGATTTGAGCTTCGCGGCTGTGATTTGGAGGCAACAAAATAATTCTCCATGATTGTGGTTTAGATTGGCGATAGCTTTGTTAGTCACCTCTGAGGTGGATGTTTGTTAGCGTCATGGTCGACAGATGATGTGGCACTCATGACCGGTCAGTTCAACTACATGATCACCCGTGAGGCGCTCTGGTGTGGCCAATGCGCTCACAGGGAGCAGGTGGCTAACTTCTTCCCATTGGTTCTCATCCAAGCATGCTTGTATCATCATATTCTCGTCTTGAGTGACGGCGAACACAAGTTCGTTTAAGCGGTAGAATTTGCATTTATGGATCGGAACGCGGCCCAGGACTTCAGTTGTGTTTGGATAGACACTCCGTCCTTCAACAAGATGCCGAAATCAAATCGAGCTAAACATGTAGGATTAGTGAAACGGTTTGACAGACATGGGGCACGAGTGGCTGACGCACGATGACAGTGTATGAGAATTTGTGGTTTTCCATCTTCAAGAACAGAACATATGGAATGGGCACGTCGGCAGATTTGAGACCCAGAACGGAACGGAGTGAACGGGGAAGTGACGAGACACCCCAACCCTAATGGGATACAGAGACGGCGAAAGAAACGAACACACTAAGGAAAGACGCGGATAAGCGGGTGGTTACCCAGTAAGATTGGTTGAGGCTCTGG
Organism: Gyrodon lividus; assembly: GCA_014904945.1. Classification (NCBI taxonomy): domain Eukaryota; kingdom Fungi; phylum Basidiomycota; class Agaricomycetes; order Boletales; family Gyrodontaceae; genus Gyrodon; species Gyrodon lividus. Next base: position 178,030 of record MU127442.1, read on the forward strand.
TGGGCAGAGCAGTCCCGATAAACAGGACGATTATGATAGAGGGTTTTGATCGTGATTCGCCAACAAGCCTAGGGGAGAACGACCAGATCAGGAAGAGATTGGTGGCAATCGCGCTGAGTCTGAGGAGCAACAAGACCACAATAGACCCGACAGCATGAAAGCGGACCAATCTAAGCAAAAACATCGTTGTGGGTGGAAAGCTGACAAAACCCCTTGTAGATGCTGAAGAGACTTCACCTCAAGTAACACTCGAGATCAGGATACCTTCAGCACAAAGCAAGCACTGAGAGCGTGACAACGCCGCGCTGCACGAACAGAAAGCGGTCCAAGCTTGTTGAACAAGCCTTGGGACGACTTCCTCGACTTTTTAGCACGAATTTTCAAACGGCGGGTTTGGTGTACATCAATTCCAGAAACAGCAGTAGTGCCGATCATGATGATGATCAGTATCGCTCACCGAACCTCCACATTGGCAAGACCTAGTAACATGATCATGATTGCCTTCGTGAGCCCGCATACTGTACTACCGGTACCGCTGCCAGTCACTCGAATCTTGGAATTCACTGAGACACGCCTGTCGCCTGTCATTTTACGAATTGGTTTTGTGACTTCTCCTCATCATGCTTCATGTACAAGGGGACGACAAGGCGTAAATAGGCTTTGCTTTGTCCAGATACTCGTGGTATTCGGGTAAAATGTTTGTCGCCTCCGGTGACTTGATACACTCACCTTGACTCACAGTGGCACGTCCTCGAATTATTCCTGAGTCGAAACGTTGATATCTCGATCTCTATGCATAGATCGGGTACTATGGAACCCGCATGTTATCATTGCCGTTCACTCTATAAAGATGGGTAATCCTGGACTCTGGCTGAAGCAAAAACGGTGGTTGCGCTTGTGCACTGTCAAACCAAAGTCCACACTCGCAACCTTTCAGCACGTTGCCATCTGCGTCATCTGCCAAAACACTGATCGATGAGCCACCAAAACAGCTTTCCTTGGCACGCAAGTTGGTGCCTTTGGCGATGTTCTGTCTCGCACAGTTTTTGGACGCGTTCAACAATTCGGCACTCTTCTCTGCGATACCTGCTTTGGAGGCATCGATGGGTATCACAGAGAGCCAGTCAGTCTGGATCATTAGCGCATTCCGGCTCACTTTTGCTTTTTCCTTATTGATCGTATGTGTCATTACCATACTCATATCGCGATACGTGTCTGACCCCCACTCGCAGAGCGGTCGCATCAGTGATGTCTATAATCCAAGTAAGCATCACACAAAAGTCAACGGAGACAGTTCATTGACCAGCATCAGAGAAAGCATTCATCGGAGGCGTATCTGCTCTCGGGCTTCTTTCGATCGGGGCTGGTTTATTGAATGTCAAGATCGCAATCATTATATCCAGAGCACTCACCGGAATCGGTAAGACGGACGGAAGCTACGAGAAGTCATCTACTATGCTGATCCGTACCACAGCATCTGCTATGACGATTCCATCTGCTCTCACATTGTTGGTGAATATTTGAAGGATGTGCCGCAGTCGCAAATGGTGAGTGTTGGCATCACGTCCGGAATCGGAAGAAAAAGACTTACGGTGCACAGTGCTTGGTCTTCTTTATCGGGGCATTTTTCGTGCAATGGGCATCGTTCCACTGGGTTTTCTGGTTTGTCGGCCTGGTCGCCATCCCGGTCGCTCTAGGTTGTCTGTTCATCATCCCCCGGGAGTTGCAAAGTCCGCAGATGAGCCTGAGACGCGCATGTCAAATGGAAGAGCCTTGACCTGATCGGAGTTTCCTCATTGACTGGTATAACTTCCCTCCATCATATTCAAGTTACATGACATGCTAATATGGCCATCTAGTCGCCCTCATCCTTTTCATATTCGCGATCATGTCTGGGTCTGTGGATGGTTGGGCCACTGCAGCAGTTCTAGTTCCGTTGATCATTTCGATCTTGATGATTGCTGGGTTTCTCTACTGGGAAACCCTGATTCCTGTTGACAAGGCGGCAATGTATGACACCCTGTCACTAGCTCATGTCACTGGGCTCGTTGTTCTTCCACCTAGACCTCCTCGTACGTGGTTCTACAACAACTTCTCCGTCCTGTTTGGTTTGGGGCTGCTGCCATTTTTCTGGTGGAGTACCGTCTTCACCATTTTCATGAATATGTGGCAAAATGTATCTCGTTGGTCCGTCATCTCGACCGCTGTCCACATGTAAGTGCCGCAAGTTACGCAAAACAGATTCCTGATATCGGATAAGGTTTCCCATCGGGGTGCTGGCCTTTGCAACGAGTTTCACTGGATCTTTGTCCAGGGTGTTCAGCCCGAAGCGGATCATCCTAACGGACCTTACCTTGCTCGCCGTCGCAACCACATTGCTTGCCCTAGGTGGTGGAAAGCTTGGACAATACTGGCCTTTTGTATTCCCCGCATTCACACTCGGCAGTGCTGGTGCAATGTTGACATATACCCACACGAAGTAAGTGGAATGTACCCACACCCTTGACACAGCTGAAAATTTTGGTTTTTGGCAGCATCGCTATTTTCCAAGCTACGCCAGCAGCCATGGCTGGCACGGTCTGCGCAATCTTTCATGGTGCCTTACAGTTTGGCTCCGCGATCGGGCTTGCTGCCGTCAGCTCGATTGAAGCCTCCGTGGAGGCTACGCACGGTGGTCCAGACGAGTACTACGGACGCGCAGCGGCTTTCTGGTTTTTGCTTGGGATGGTAGTGCTCGAGATTATCTCCATCTCCTGCTTCTACCAGAGGACCGACCACGGACCACCTACCACAACCAAAATCCAATGACCCTTATCTATAATGACGCCACACGGCAACGATCTAAAACAACAACTGATGAGATGGTGATGTTTTCCTGGGGCCTCTGTATCAAAAGTTTATCTTACACCCCCTTTTAGCTATCCTTATTGTACTTGAAGACCATAGATTCATAGATTGGCGGATGGAACATCGTTGTATGTAGATACATATCCACGACTTGCTAACGATTTTGTCTTTAAGGAATATCTCATTCATGTACGTTTACAGTGTAATGTCCTTCAACCTTGTCCTTTACCTTCGCAATCGTAGACCAAGGAATCTGAGCAGCGGAATGGAGATATCTTCCTTCCCTACGGTAGTCGTTGGAATAAGGGGTGACAAGGGCACGGCGCCATGCTCAGTGTGTTTTTCATGTCTGTGGATACAGTCCGCTAGCCCATCTATCGTATTGTATTCATTGATCGCCAATGAATCGATAATGAGTGATTTCAAGAGACCATGGTTTTCGATTGTTTGAAATTTCAAACGGCGGTTTAGTATCATTTTTCAACCCACTATCTTGATGCGATCGCAGATATCAACTACTACAGTAATCGATAGTACCCCGAGAATAGGAATTTTGTTCTGGTTCACAACGAACAAACATTACCCGAAAGCTTCAGATGCTTCACCCACTGCTTTGAATTGGCCCAAGACTCGAGCCATCATTCTCCATTTACAAAGAATGTAGCAAGACATAACACATTTACTCTCTGATGTTAAACCACATTATCACCCTGTGCAAATATACATACATCCGGGCAGTCACTGCTGTCCACATACACCTGTAATGGACAATTCTTCATACCCGCACTCTCAACGAGGTATCCATTCGCCTGCAAGGAGGAATATTATCGTCAAGTCAAATTGGAAGGCAACATATCATCCGAGTACGCACATTATAGCTGCAGGAGTCACCGATGGGAACATCACCGTAGCTGCGCAGATTGTAAGCATCGTGATAATAACAAGACAACTGGCGCAGAGGACTCACTAGCAAGTAGTGCTAGGCTCTTCGGATTCTCCGCCCGAGAGGTAGCATTTTCTTTGCAGTTGAAGGCCATCAACAGATGAAGGGCAAGCAGCGCACTGCGTAGCGGGGTCTGCATGCACACCGACAAGTGCGTAAGTGCTCAATGAGGTGATGGCGGCGAGGAATGTCAACAAAAACTGCATGATGAGATGATCGGTGGGTGGGAATGGGAGTAGTGAACAGCTCAAGGTTTGCGTCCAGCATGGTTTTTATACCCTGTGCTATGTCCCAAGGATCTCTGAACCATCTCATGGGTAGTTAATAGCGCGACTGCCAACCGAAGAGCCACATTACTCGGATCTGCTTCTGGTTCAAGTTGGCTTGGTGTCACGTAAGTACTTTTACATTACCTGGGTATTACGTGGAGAACCCGCTCCGACTCGTGCGGGAAGGTGAACGAGGATCCGAACAATGATGCCGAGCCCTCGACTGGTGGTTTCGTGGATGCACGATCAGCAGCACTGGTGGCCCATAGTCATGGCGGCATGGGGGCCCTTGCAACTTGAACGGGCCTGTCTGTCCTGCCACTGGACTGCTTATACCCACCCTCGGCATCGTGTGTCATACGAAGCCGGTTCAAGTTCCTTCGACAGCTGCCAATGGAAGCTGAGATAATTTAACCCTTGACAAGTCATTCGTTTGGCCTGCCATCTACAAGACTTGGCCGACCTGACTCTGATTAGCGAAGGTCATGTACCGATGTACAGTATGGCTAGACCCGAAACCGGGTATCATGTAGGACCCGTCGACAGCGTCAAAGGTCAGGGTACCGACAGTGTTAGGTCCACCTTGATAGACTTGAACCACATACGATAGGGCACACCGCATTGAAATTCATGATGCTGTGCTTCATTTCGGCTTGAAGGTGGCTGGTGCACCAGCCTGTTTGAGAACTGTCAAGTTGCGTTTCACTTGTCTTCGCGGGTTGGCCAAAATGACTGTAAGCGAACCAAGAAGAGTCAAGTACCTGTACCAAACGAGTCGGACCTCCGCTCGTAAATCAGCTCTTTCGTATTCGTATTCGCGTTTATTGATGCGTGATCGGGACGTCACCGAACGGGAACAAGTTAGCAAGCTGGATGGTTTCGATGCGGACGGTGGAGTCTGGGCCAAGTAGTTTGAATTCTCTGAGATCTAGTGAGTAGTACTATGGCATCTGGTTTTGGAGCGCGAGTGATTTCCTCGTTTTGTAGCCGTCGTTGACCAGCCGGAATTTGACATGCCTCTTTCAATGATAACCCAGGCAAGTTTGACATCCTTGATTAATTTATCGCAAGGACTCCCTCTAGCAGGCTACGCTATTTATCAGACAATTCCCGATCTCATGTATACCACAATAAAGTTGTGCATGGAACCGAGTCTGGAAATCACACTGCATATCACGCATCGAGGCTTTCCTGTACTTGGAGCCCAGGACAAGGGTTCACAGCGAACAACGGAACGCAAAAGTTGACTTAGTCTGAGGTTTCAGACACAACCACCGTGCTTTGAATTGGCACATGTCATGTTCATTCTCCATTTACAAAGGACACAGCAAGATAGAACACCTGAAGTCTCCCCATCAATCTCAGCACATGGGGCAGTCAGTGCTATCTGCAGGCACCACCAATGGGCAATCTTCGACACCAGCACTTGCAATGAACTCTCCCCTCACCTGTAAGGGGAAAAATATATCGTGAAATCAACTTGAAAAGCGGCGCATCACCGAGTACGCACATCGTAACGACAGAAATCATTTGTGCTGGTTGAGTTGTAGCTACTCAGATGGTAAGCATCACGTAACATTAAAAAAATGGCGCGAGGGGGGAACTCACTAGCAGACAGTGTTGGTTCGTTCGCCAGCGCCTTCACCCGCGCGGTAGCATTTTCTGTCAAACTGCAGGCCATCAACAAAATCAGGGCATTCAGCGCACTCCACAGCCTGCGCGTGCACACCGACAAGGGCGTAAGTGCTCAACGATGTGATAGCAGCGAAGAACGTCAACAAGAACTGCATGATGTGATGATGATAATGATTGGTGAGTTGTTGGAGCCTGGAATGCTGAATAGATCTTTCGCCGAGCACGGTTTTTATACTGGTTGGCGCCCGGAAAGTCATAGTGTACTCGGATCTGAACCGACGTACACCCCAGGGATGTTCTAGGCATCTGCATGAACGTTTCCTTACGTTCACGCTTGACAACTCTGCGGTGATCAAGATCAACTAGGAGGTCTGATTGGTGGACACTGACAAAAAAAAAAAGGGAAGTTCCTGAACTATACCCAAATAGAAAACGACTGTCGAACTCTGTCAAACAATACTTACATATTATATTTTTCCGTGAATTGCCTGCGTATTACGTGCAGAACCTGCATATTGATAAACTCCACAATATACACCTCATATGTGGGAGGCGAACGAGGGTCCGAGCAATGATGGGGGTAGGCTGGTGGTACTACAAATAATGGCCCACGATGCTCCAAGAACTCGGTGATACATGTGGTTCAAAACGCCTGTCTGTCCTGCCCACCTTCGGCCCAAGTCTCTGATCCGCGAAGCCATTTGAACCACTCCCGACTGACAGAACAAAACTGGTACATACGTAACATGTTCATAAGCTGTCATAACATCCATAGCATTGCAGCGGTATTAAGTAGTACATCTCAAAGAAAACATGGGCTACATGTGTGTAAATGCTTAAGAATATTACCATGACCATACCATAATCGTACCAGAGAGCTTGTACACCAAGCTCAAAGAAAGTCCAACATGACGTCCCCCAAAAACGCGTCCCAGAATCCACATCTACTCAGCCTCCCCGTCATACTCGTCCTGAGAGTCCTCGCCCCGTCTGCGTCCATTCCCATTGACGCTCAACCACGCCTCGAGTCTCCGTCCCAGCTCACCACCACGTCCCCCACAAATATCACCCGTAGTAGTCAACATCTGCTCCCTCTCCTTTTCTTTCTTCAGTGGTATACGCCCAGCTTGCTTCCGCCGCTTGAGTGATGCCACCAAAAGAGCCCCCGAACTACGCTCCGAGAAACTCGCCTCGCTCTCGACGCACGCATCGTAAGAAGGCACGCTCGGCGCCTCCGAGTCCTCGACAGTAGATTCGGCATCTTTGAACCATTCCTCTTCGCCCTCTTCCGGCCCGAGGATACTCTCGACTAGGCCCTCTTCCCAACCGTCCCACTCTGCACACCGGTGGGCGAGACGGAGCCGTGCACCGACGGCTTCGTAATGGAGCCATTCTCTGGCTGTCGCCGCGAGGCTGGGCAAGGTGGGTTGAGAGGAATAGTTGTGTGATCGTGAGTTAGCTATTTCCGCGACTACTTCTCTGAAAAGCTTCACAGTAAATGGACTGGACTGGACGAAAGCTGGAAGGTGGGCACATGCCCATAGCGGTCGCGTCGTCGTAGACTCCCAGTCAATAACGCACGTCTGTATGAGAGAGACAGAAGAGGGAAACGTATTAGGCGGATTGAACTTTTGAAAGGGGCTCTTCAACGTACTATCCTAGTATGATCACGCACGTCGACAAACACGTTCTCCAAGTTCAGATCATGACAGTCAAGACCAAACTCCTCTGTACCTGCATGATCTGCGTGAGCCCCTAACCGATCCATGACACGCATCCATCGGCTCATCTCCTTACGAACGCATTCTTCACGACGCATGGTATGAGCAACGAGGAAGGTACTGCGCTGCATCCGTCGGTAATCCCTGTACATAGCATCACCAGGGCCCTCCCATTCATCCTCACTTTCTTGCGCATCCCATTCGTCAGAGTCATCGCTCTGATCGTCTGGAACTGCGTCAAGGTGATGGTGTCTGGACGATCGGATCTCTTCGGGATCGAGATGAAGTCGGTGAGGAGCGGATTTTCCCTCGTTTTCCCGTTTGACGTCCACTATTTCACGCACCACGCAAGCCTCTAGATAAGACCGTGTCGTGGGCCATGGTCCGCGATCGATTTCGGACGGATGCAAGAGGTCACCCCGGTTGGACCCGAAAAAAGGCCACGAGACGATTGGACCAACATGAATATCGGATCCCGAAGCCGATGTGATTGCTGATAGATGGGGTCTCGGTGGTGCTGGTTTCGGGTGATTGGCACAAGTTGGAGTCGCTGACATGAGGGGCATGAATGGAAAACTCTTGAGTCGTGGGTGCGTTGCAGTTGGTGTTGGCGATGATGATAACATTACAGATGATGATACAGTTGGGGTAACTGGCGACAACGAATCAAAATAGAGAGACCCTACATGGGAGAAGCGCTGAGCGAACAGGGGTATGATGATAGATGCCATATTTTTGAATAGGGTCTTGATTTCTTCATTTGACATTGAATGGTAAGCTTGAGATAATGGCATACCTGATGCCTTGAGGGAAAGTCACGTAATGGGTCATCACGTATGTGAATGCCGGAACAAGTTGATCGGCGACTTACCTTGGACATCAAGATATATTCCCCACCAAGGCGGTTGTAAGGATTTGAATCATAGAAGTATACATCCGGTACTGGTACGGCTGCTTTTTCACGAAGGTATTGCATCGTGGCAACTTCAGACTGAGTTTTGAGGCGCGGCATGAACCGACGGGCAACGCGTGCAACCAGTTCACGCGTGTCAACGAGGGTAACAAGATAAGCCTGGCCACGGATACACGTAAGCATCCTGTGATGAACGAGCAGCTGTCTTTGCTCCACCGACCTTATGAAATGTCCCTGAAGCAACCGTTCAGCAGCTGTACACACAGGGAATTAGGGGAGGGTACCTGAGCTCAAAAACGTGATACGCCCAACCTCACAGTTGGTCTTCTCTCGCACGACATCCTTGAGAACCCTTCTGTCGACTTGAAAGGGCTGTGCGCCGTGCAATGCAAAATCAGCCTTTGCTTCACGCCTCCGATCTTCATGTTCAGTGTCCCAGTCCCATTCTACTGGGGTGTATGATGCAGAGGGGAGCGGTGCCAATGGCACGGTCCCGGGTAATAGATTGGCTATAGGGATATTCGAGACGCCTTTCTCAACGCCAGGTCCATGGCTGTCGAGGCACATGCTTGTCCGTGACAAGTTCCGTGCTTGACTATCTTTCGAATAGGGTGGTCCGCCAGGATAGCCAAAGAACGTCGAAGAGCGCTGGTGATAAGGAAGAGGTATCTGGACGCTGTTTCTGCCGACGATGAAGGTCAGAGACAATTGTCAAGGAAAGGATGCCCTGGCCCATCAGGAGTTGAAACCCACCCGTCCGGCGATGATACATATTTGGCTTTATTTAGCTTCCCCCCTTCTGGTCGTTCCGTTTTGAGTGGTACAGGCACTGGCATCTTCAACACAACTTGCAAGTGCTCGAATCGTATCGTGTCCAAGTTCAAGAAATAATGCAACGGAAAGACAGCAATGAACAGAGGTCAATGGACGTCTTTGTACATTCCCAAGAGACCAAGTTGCTTTTATAGTTCACCTGGGTCTTGGGCTTGGTTTTCAAAGAAAACTCCACCTTGGCGCCGCATGTTTAGACCCGAGCACCGTGTTACTTTAAATCATTGAGTCCTTACGAAAGTCCCCCCATGATAACGTGAAGGTGTGTGACTGGTTTCAGATCTTCTCTGAGATCTTGATCCTTGGTTACGCCTGGCGCAATGGTTTATCTACGAGGTCTCTGATAGGGCCTGCCTCAGTTCCATAACACCCGTGGAGGGCAGAGGACGCGTCTCTGCCCACCTCAATTCAAGAGGTAGGTCTGTTCGCCAAGGCCGCGGTCGTACCGAAGAGTGATTCAGAACCTTCTACTGAGCCAAGACACTTCCAAACGACCTCCTACATAGCCCCGATTTAAGAAGTTCGTCGTGGGCCGACGACTTGGCAATGCTATTCATTAGCACCAGCCAAGACCACAGCCAGCCATCAGCTTACGCAGGAGGGAGAGGGTATCGTACAACTGCACAGCCAATCAAACTTAGTAAAGATAACACGACGGGGAACTAGCCATCAAATATTGATCAAAGCGCGCGTCCAAAAAACAGGCAGCTTGAAAGATAAAAATGACCTGACAGCGGTGAGCGTTCAAAAAACCAAAATACATTCGAGTGAGTTAGACCAACACTCAAGTCAAGACGAAATCGAGTGAAACCGTGCTGTCTGCGGTGCTAATGCGCTTGAGGGAGTCTTCATGTTTTCACAGCTAGCGGCCCAACTGGACCGTGGACGTCGGACGATGGGTCAGCGTCTCACAGCCAGTCTGATGTTGTCACATACTTACTATCAGTAACAATGGATGTCGAGACCGCAGGCGATAACGCTAGGTAACACATTCCCAACCTACATTTCATTGTCCACATAAGATACCAATACACAAAAAGTTAGACATAGGCCACTGTATAACAAGAAGCGCAACACCCGTATACGAAACCCACATCGAATAACTACCTTCAAATAATAAATAGTCACAGAGACCTTCCATACGTCGGCTCGACGCACACAACCTCGTCCACCCTCTTCTTCAGCCAATCCAAGACATCCTGGCCCACCGTGGCGCAGTCATACAGCTCCAGATGCCGTAGCTTCGATGGCGTCACACCATTAATCATCGCGGCGGTCCCCGTATCTGGGTTACGGGCCTCGATCAATTGCACCAATTTCGCGATGCCATCAGGGAGCGAGTGGCAACTTTTCATCGCCACTGATGTCAGATTAGGGCATGCCCAATGCGCCTGCTCCTCATCCGGCGTTCCTAGCGCTGCCAAGAATGGCTCAAGGGGCGTACCACCGACGCTGAGTGATTGAAGATGATTAAGATCTGCCAGGAAATTCCAAGAGATGACGATGCCTCCAGGACCGTAATAAAGCGTTGAATTGTTCGTATGGCCGTACGACACGGAGAGGTGCGTGATGGGGGGATTGTTGGACCGCTGGAGAAGATTCGTGATGGTATCTTCGATTGGGTCACGGGCTTCAATATCGAGATTGAGCACATCCAAAGCGGGAAGAACGAGTGCATCAACAAGTGTCGACATGTGGTAGTGTCCTCCAAAAGTAAGTTCACGGAGTCGAGGGAGAGAAGTTGGGAGAAGAGGAAGGATAGCAGGTAGGACGACAGCAAAGTGGAGATTGAGCGATTCGAGGTTGGGATTACTACCGATGATATGCAAGATTCGATCCAGAGGTAGATGATTTGACGGAAGTGAACGAAGGTTGAGAGAACGCAGGTCGGTCTTGAAAATAGGAGACGACCACCTAAATGGCACATGGTGCAACATGAGAGATTCCAACTTGCTCAACGCCAAGGGGGTTGACGGGCTGGTGCAAGGGAGCCAATACCACTCCGCAGCATAGATAGTCTCCGCGCAAGAGATCTCGAACTCTCTCAGCATGGGAGCATCGCCTACATCATATTATTGAGCGAAAATCGCCGAAAAATTGGGCACTCGTACCATTAATTGACTTCAACGCAGATATCGAGGAGAACTGTTTGTCAAACCGGAAGACAAACCGTTGCCACCGATGCATCTGCTCGATCAAATAGAATATCGCAATATGTCCCCAATGCGTGTTGCGCTGCAACTGTGGGGTACTCCGCGAAGAAGGGTGCGGAGGAGATGCCCCCCAGGCATCGTGGTGAGACGGTGACTGCGGGACTATTATCGGCGTATGTGCAGGTGGTAAAAGGATCGCTGTGCCCGGTGGATGTGGGAGGACATAATGAGGAGGCGGGCTGGGAGGCGGAGGCAGCCACGGTGTAGGAGATGTCGCTCGGGCGCGGTTTGAGGATTCTGACAGGCTGCCGTTCACACGTAGATATATTTCGATGTCAAGGGGCACTTTGTCGCCTGAGCGCTCAAGCCAGAGGCGAATAGTGTCCGCAGACGCGCTTTGAGTGGTTACCAGGCGAATCTGTGATGAATAATCAGTTTGGGCAGTTCCGATAAGGTTGACATAGCACATAAAAAGGGAAAAGAGTATGACGCGGTGAATTGCGTATGGGAGTGACATGGCCCGCGAGAGCATGAGGTGGAGTAGTTGCGGGGGTATTTACCACACAACTACACAGAAATCGATCGGTCGGCGAGAAATAGGTTGCATAGAAACGACGTTCTTCTCTCGATCAAGTCATTAGAATACGCGCGCCAATTTAGATATGGAGGAACGGAGGGACCCCTCCAAATAAGATGAGCTTTCGAGGCGACTTGTGACTCACCTTGGACCATAATTTGGGTATAGATAGTGCCAGTCTGCGCCACAAGTCGCAGACAGAGGCCAGGACCCAAGCACAGCAAGGGTGGTCGTCAAAGTTGAACATGAAGATATGGCGCAATAGTTCGTTGGGGAGTCGCCTTATGGGTGAGATGTACGCCAATGTATACATGACTTTTTCTTCCAACACATGCTGCTCGCGTTGCATCTCCCGAATCTCGCGCTTCCTGTCAACGACGATTTGTGCGAGGGCTTCCTCAGCAGAAACTATCTTGTCGGCAAGCTGTGCGAGTTGTTGGCGCTGAATTTGGAGGTGACGACGGGCATCAGAGACAGTGGATTCGGTAGGGGGTTCAGGATAGTTGCAGAGATGCATAGCGGATGTCAGTGTGGTCAATATCTGACCAGAGTGAGAAATGAGAGGACAGAGAACAACAAGCTTTGACAGTCCTGAAACAGATGGGAAGTCCAATAAACTCCATAGACACCACGTGTGTCACACCAGCTTTAAGCGCCCATCAGCGCCTCACCACAGCTTACAATATTTGTATTTGCCCTACACAACGATGCCCACACTGTTCAACATATGCAGTGATGAAGGAGCGGCGCAGATGTCATCACGACACCAAAAGCAGACGAAAGCAGTCTGTGTTGTACAGCATTGCAGAGGTGAGCAGGAAACGAGGCTCAGGACAATAGCCAATTACAAGGTTAAGATTTCTATGATACAAGGCATGTCGACAAGGAATTTCACTTTTTCCCGGCCTCTACCGCGTCTCCGTTCTTGCAGGCAATTATTTTTATTCGTGGCGCAGATACCATCTCGTTGGACTCCATCTTGAATGAGGGGTTCTTGACGATGAACGTCCATACATCGTCACAAAGACGATACGTGTGTAGGTGACCCTGTTGACTCATATATTAGTAAACGAGAGCATACGACTCGATTCAGCGAATGTACTTTGAGAGTGGTCTTGGTTTTCACTTGCTTGATCATCGTGTCCGCGAGGGATTTGTCAAACTATGGTGTCATTAGTTCATGTCTGTAGGGTACCGTGTCACATGAAGAACCTGTTGCAAAACCTTCATAGCCAGTTGTGGAGTAATGGCGCCACTCGTGATGAGCTCGTCCAGCGAGTCAGTGAGAGCCATTCCGATACTGCGGGTCGTCGTTCTAGGGAATCATTGCAGCCGAGTGAAAGTTCAAACGTACGATGATCCTCTATAAAATTCGTAGTATGCAGAGGCCATGTTGGACCGTCGAGTTCACCCAGCTCAGAGTATACGATCCTGAATGAAGCTGACAAGCCTTGCCACTTATCGTCCTGACACCGTGCTGTGGTGACAAGAAGACCTGTGATGCGTGACGTCACACATGAACGGTAATGTGAACCCAGGCAAATGCCGTCGGAGTCTGAATAACAAAGCCCTTCGAATGATATCACAGGCGCATGACCAAATTGCGTGTGGCGCTGCAATTTGGCATTGCCGTGAGGACGTCTTGAGAGCATTGAGAGCGTATTTTGACCACCCAACGCAATTGCAAGCTGGCGGTTGTATTGAGGCCTTTCAATACCCGGGAATGTAAAAAAATATATTTCCGACACCTGAATCAAAAATCCGATTCCAAAAATTTGATGAGAGTGGGATTCGAACCCACGCCCTTTCGGACCAGATATTCACAGGGTCATATATATGACCTAGTCCTTAGTCTGGCGCCTTAGACCGCTCGGCCATCTCACCATATTCTGCATGGATAAAGGGCCTTTATAGATAGGTGAGTACTAATGAACTCGATTGGAAGACCGTGACAAGTGTATCATGGCTTGCCGTCAAGTATATCTTGACATCTACATGGGAGAGGCTGAAAGGTTTGCACAAGAAGAGGCCTCATACAAACACACCTCCGAGTTACTTGCCAAATATGCTACAAGCTATGCCCTACCATCCGAACCGGAGGAACTCTCCGACTGGCAGAAAGAGATCCTACAGAATATCGACGTACATGTCATTTTTCCGTCTCATTATATCTTCATCATGATCATGAGCACCCTTGATTTGACTCGATTTTCTGCAGGAATCGAAAGCTGAATTACGGTTCGAACGTCCGGACCCGTTATTGGCGGGGCGGCTCGTCTTCGAATTGAGCGCATCACCCAAGTTGGCGAAAACGATAGCCAATTTCATCGCGCTTTGCACGGGGGAGAAAGGGATGTGCAAGAATGCGCGGAACAAGAAACTTCATTACTTGAGTTGCCCCATTCATCGAATCGCGAAGGGCTTCATCGCTCAAGGCGGCGATATCGTCAGGGGAGATGGAAGCGGTGGTGAGGTAGGGCCGCTGATCGTGCATATCGCATTTTTTTGATCTCTAATGCGATCCCCATATAGTCTATTTATGGAGGGGATTTCAAAGTCGAGGAAGAGGGCCTTAAGACAACACCATGCAAAGGCTCACTTGGCATGGCCAGCTCTAAGATTGGCTCAAACGCTAAGAACACGTCACAATTTTTCGTGGTGCTCACGGACGACGAAAGTCAGCTCAAGAAGGTGAAAGGCCAGTATGTCATTTTTGGGGAGTTGAAGAAGGATCACACAGAGGGGTTGGGGTTGTTGGACCGTCTGAGTGAGGTAGGGGGTGCTAACGAAAAGCCACTCGTTCCCGTTTGGATAGGTGGATGCGGAACATGCTAATGAGACAATATTTGAAATGAACTGCTTGTGATCCGTGTTAATCTAAGCGCCCTTGCCAGCTCTCGTTTCAGCGGACTGACAATAAGTATACGACAATCAATGTTGCCCTCGATAACATAACTTTTACATCACAAGGTCATTCGGAAGCGGAATTCTTTGTTCTGGCTGCACTTAATTTCCCTCTGAGACTTATCGGGGAAATGCTTGAAGCGGTAGCTCCGATCACAAATTCATAATTAATGCGGGCGGAAATCAGAGATTGCAGGCTGCGATATGCCGATAACTTGGCTCGATTCAGGTAAGCACTCATAGCTTCGAACCCTGGCAAGGGTATAAACGCCAGCTCGCTGTGAGTACCATATGATAGATTTTCTCTCGAACAGCAAGTTAACCCACGACTGCCATGAACACTCGAACTTGCAAAATTCAAACGAGTTAGAGCATTACAGTAATGATCGCCGCTCGGGCGGCCCCCTCTGATCGAACACGAGCAAGCTCCACTCCACGATGCCAGACCAAGGGCCCACCTTCGTTTCATCAACTAGAGTTTGAAAAGCACGTAAATGAACGGTAGGGCCTTCTCGGACACCGGAACGAGTCCTCTTCGTTCCTGAGAGCTAGTTCGTTCTTCTGGTACTCACGGGCAAGGGTCACGGGACTAGAAATAATAGACGGACAATACGTTACTGTCATCACACAAGTCAGCTTGCATGGCTTTGGCAAGTAGAGGATGAGGGTGACGGGAAGTTAACGGTTGTCCGGTTAACGCGGTGGATCAGGGTACCTGTATAAACAAAACGTTGCCGCTCCACGAGGGAGAACGACATATGCATGGTAATTTTGATCGGAGGCCGTCTTCCACCTACTGAGTACAACGATCTAGCCGCGGCCCGCGGCCTCGTGTGCCGCCATTTCGTGAGGCCAAGTGAGGTTAAGCATCTGTTAAACATGAATGAGGTAGCTGAGGGGCAGCGAAGTGGACTCTGTCTCTAAACCTCTTCAAGGCGAAAGTTCATTCCCTCGCGTCGATAGAAGGGAGAAGAACCCAGCAAAGGAAAAATTGGTGACGCAGTGCTCAATGAGGTGCCAATAAGTCTTGGTTACCAGAGAAGCTGAAATTTAATTTTCGAAAACATAGGACCACTGACTGATCAAGTCTGACACTGTGATGTCTTTGCGGACTTATCGCGATGCAGGGGTTTATTGATGGGAATCGTGTATGCATCCATAGACCATGGCTCCACTTTGATCTGCAATCGCCGTTCCAAATGACACCAATTGTTGACTTTCACCGATGCACTATGGAGACGACGAGACCCGCGAGTTCGCCTGAGAAGGCTGCAAGATTTTGAAATTGCAAAGGGTGCCGTATGTTCAATTAAAACAATCTAGACTGTGACTATGTCAGAGGGACCTCGTTCCTAGGTACACTCAGGGAAGTGAACGATATATATCCAAGGGATCGATGGCTACAGGCCAGCAGCACTACTGAGCGCGTGAACATGTCCGCTTTATAAGAATAACTTGGTGACTCACGCTGCCCTTCTCTTAGGTGTCATTTCTACAGGTTCAGACTCTGTAGGTTCAGGGAGTCGCTTCGTGCCATACAATAGGTCACTCTCCGTGCCACCCATACGCTCACAAATCTGCAGTGCCTTGGCATGAAACTCTGCAGGAAGCCCACTAGATCTTTGGGGGAGAAGAATGTGTGGGAGAACACGCGTGTGGAACAACCGGTGAGCAACAGAGCCACCCTATAATGAAATCATCCGGGAGAATGCGAAAGTGTCAATGCTAGACGTCGCGGAACAACGGAACTGAGGACGTACAAATTGGTGATAAACGCCACCAACCACAGCCTGAACGGCCTCTCCCATAACCTTATAAAGGCCAACGCTCCTCAGCATACCGGGATTTGCCGTCAGAGCATCTTCTAATTCAGCGTCAGATTGTTGCAATTGAGCTATACGGAGATTTTCTTGAGAAACCGTTGGAAGCCAACGAAGCACGCGACCAAGAGACCACCGAGATGCGACATGTTCTCCCAAGAGATATGTGTTCAGTGCACGTGAAACCAAGACATCATAGTCGTGGTGTGAGCGACCTTGTGCGACTTCGTGAATGAACAGCAGGAAATATGATTCTAGCACACGGCGGCCTATCGATGGTGAGGAAATGAGAAGCTAGATCAAATATGAGCGGTAAGAACTCGAGGAATACCCACCGACGAATCCCAAGCGACCGTTATGCCCATGAACAGCAGCCTTGTGACTGCCATGAGTGAGCATCCGCTTTGCTAACTCCGGGGGAAACTCCAAGGACGGAAAGATGGAACTGAGATGGGCAACAAAACGTGCATCATCTTCCAATAGCGCGACCGCCGATTCAGCGGTGTGAGAGGATATGATGTTTTCTTGGATTGACTCAGATGGAAGTGTTTGGGTAGGCGCAGTCGAATGCGTCTGTCGCCATTGGGAGCTTGCCACCTTGAAAGACTCTCGCAAGTCATGTCTCGCGCGTGATTTGATATGAATGTCTCGTCTCCGAACTGGAGAACAGAAGCTTCTCGTCAACACCGACTGTGGAAGTATGACCATGAGCTTGTTCTGACCTGGTTGGGTCCGAGGAGGTGCAAGCACCGAACCTTTTGATGAGCATTGTGAAGGCCGCAGCGAGACATTGAAAGATCGAGAAAGGCGCGACATGATGAGCTATGAAATGTTGAAAAAACCGACCTGAGGACTTGGACCTGAAGCTCACGCGAGACAGCGTTCAGTCAAAAATGTCAAGCAAGTCACGTGCACATTACACACTTGCGGTGCTCCATGCACAGACACGGTGATCGACTTCAATGTCACGACCATGGCGAAACGGACCAGGTTCTCCTCTTTGTATCAGATTTGAATTGATCTCACAGGCGAAATCCCTCGAATTACATGCACGAGCCAATGGGGCTTACAGTTACCCATGTAACATTCATTTCACTCACGAGTTCACCCGAAAGTCGGATGGTTCGACTGAGTCGCGGTAAATGTCAATGTCCGGGACTCTGTTCCCCCCTGTGGTGCCTGTGGTGGGTGGGGTGTACTGATGTCGTACAACTGTCTGGATGAGTTTGTTGGTCAAACGTGATGTTATTTAATCTTGATATGATTCAGAATCAGAATGGAAAGATCTCCTGAGTCTGGGTCGTAATCAGAGTTGACAAGGCAGACTCCACGAGGCCGTGGTGGGCATTAGTTCCCAAAGCCAATCCGGTTAAATCTGCTGTCTTGCGTAAAGTTTCTCCCACCTGGTCTACACCCACCAACTAAACAGACCAACTACTGCAGGAAATTCAAACTCGGTCTAATCACCCATCGGTAGTGTGCTTCGCCGTTCCAAAAAGATGTGAAACCCACAATTTCAGGGTTCTCGTCAGTATGGATTGGACCGACATTCCAGAAGCACAGCCGGGCCTTGTGGCTTTCTCCGTTGGTGCCTCGAGTTGTTTCGGACACTCCACCCTCGAAGTTCGTGACTGGGTGCTTACTTTATTGTCAGTATAAAGCCAAGAGCGGAATCATAATCCAGGTCCCTAGCGTTACTCCCCTCTGAGTTGATATAAACCCTGCCAGAAGAATGAATCTCAACGTGTTCAACGTCTTACCTGCAGTTTCATTTGCTCCGACTGCGGGCAGCTTCCCCTTCCAACCCAAGCGGTTGTTTCTCTCAGAGAAAATCAGGGTACCGCTTGCACCACAGTCCAACGAGCCGCCCTCGTCTTCCAATGGTGTCTTTCCGCAAGGCTCTCTGTCACTGAGTATGCCACATGCAGAAGTCTGGATACAGGGGAAACAGGTTTGGTCACTACGTCGCTCGCCCCTCTCACATGCTGAACATCAGACGCCAGATCCTCATCAGAGATCGCTCGTCAACGTTCGGGACCTACGTCAATGGTATTCGAATAGAGCACCAAACTCTGTTGCAAGATGGTGATATCATGGTTGGTGGTCTCACGTTATGTAGATACCGTTGTATGGTTCATATCTTTTTGTAGACCATGGGACGGCAGTTGTGTCGCTCGTCCACTACTCCCGGCAACGCCTCAGATATCCAGCTAAGACCAATCGAGGCAACTGTTGTCATCGTTGGCGTGTGAGCGCCTTGACGCGATGTCACGTACACAGTAGACCACTGGCGCGAGGGCATGAAATTTAGAACAATCACTTCAAGGGTTCCTCTCATCATCTTCAAGTTGCCTTTTGCGCACCATCACCTTGTAATTTTATACATCTCCGCCCCATGACCATGACACCCCAGCACACCCATTGTACTGTGTTTGTATCTGATCGTTGACAATAGCGCCCGGGACGGCGTTATCCTGTCTTGTCCCATGTTATGGCGTGTGGGCACACTGTACCGATTGTATCATCGTGGACATGGATATGGCATGTATTCTCGCCCCCGATGTAATATGCATACCTAGAAGTCTAGATTTGTGGCCTGGCGTAGACAAATTTTGGTTTTGGCGGATTATCCGAGTCATTTCAGGGACTGCCCATATATGATCTGGCTCTGGTCTCGTGGCTCCTGTTTTGTGGACTTATCTCGAAAAACTTGCATACTTTCCTATGCAGACACTTTGCGCGTGCCTATCTCCTGATGGGCTTCTCCCCATCCAAGGCGACGTGCGCTAACAACAGAAGAAGAAACGAGAACAAAATCCAATTATCGTTTAACCTTATCGCCTCAATTACCAGTACGCACGGAGGATTGATGGGCAGATATGCCATCAGTCATAAACGAGGCATAAATGCGGATAGATCGGGACGTGGACTCCTTCGCTGAAGTTTTGGCTACCTGCCAGCCGGGGCTTCTGGCCGCCTACATTTCGAACGGCATCAGGGATGTCGATGGAACAATAGATGCGGGCGAGTGTTCGGAACGGCGTTTTAGAAAGGCACTGCAAAGAAGGAGACCGCGGGGATACAATCGTCCAACATATTGTTTGAATGTTCAGGAGTGGCAATAGAGAGGGTATGGTTCACGAGGGCTTGTCCGATAATGATATGAATGTGACAGCCATGATTAATCAATGCTAGGTCTGCGTTCCAACTAATCCTCGAGCGGGGGACAGGTCAACTCACGCCGACAGTACTATGTTGGCCTCGTGCAGGCTTCTCAAGGTATGATGCAGTTCATTCATTTACTTGAGACGGACACCTACACACTAGTAGGGCTGGACCTGTATGCTTTACAATAACTACCGAGGGCGATGTCGCTCATTCACCAGGGTCATCAGGGCGCTCGCATCTGGAAGAGAAACCGTGGCAGTAAATGCCTCGGAACGACGAAAAAACCCAGGACTCCAGGACCTTCCTCCAGGTTTGAAACAGAAAGAAGCTCTTAGATCCGGTTGTCCGTTTACGTTGTCCCCTGCACACTCGCGGCTGCTCCAAAGGATTCTTTTGTCCGGCTGAGAATGATGCTGTCCCTCACGCATATCTGAACTTGACATAGTTAGGTTTCAACAATTTCAACACTACGCGTGGGACCATAGCGCTGCAGAGAGGCTGCAGGCCCTAATCAGGGACGTCTACCTGTAGAATTTCGATCTTGTGAACTAGTCAGATCAATGAGAAGGTCTAGGTGAGGAAATCACCCTGAATGCTGACTCCTGAGCGCAGCAGGATTCCATTACCATGATCCAACGGAAACTACGGAGTGAGAAAGAGGCGCCAAATGGAGCTTACCCTTAGCCGACGAAAGAGGGTCAGACCGTCACCTGAGACAACAACGCAAGTCCTTGATTGTTCAGCGGGTCCCAGAATACCTTTCCATCACCTTTTAGCATGAAGGAACCCGAGGGTTGGGTGGACCAATGTCCGAGTTCATCCGCTACACATCAAGGAGTGGTAATGATCCTCGAATAGACCGGGTGCAGTGTCCAGATTGTCATGCAAACTCTCAGATATAGCTTGAATTAGCGATCTTGAAGCGGCCGATAAATTAACCGTACCTGCACAGCAACATAAAAAGCGATGGGTGGATGTGTATGAAAGCGAGGGCGCTTCTATGTTCTGCTGGTGCCAGGCCCATTTATCATGGTCTTGGGCAATTCGGCGATCGAAGAGTCAACCTAGTCCGTCATTGTCTGTCTTGCGCCCGCTGGAACATGAAACACATCAAGCGAGTCGAACAACCAGACAATCAGAACTCAAGTTCACGAAGTCTAGGTAACACCTACTAGCCGAGACAAATATAGCGGTAAACCACATATCATGTGATAGAGCAGCGCCAAATAATTTCAACCTTTGATATCGTCCATGCATGGAGGGGCAATGCGCGTGACCAGTAAGTCAGAAGGACAATGAAGAACTTCCGCTGTATCTCCTCCAGGTGCGTATATCCACTCGGTTGCGTAGTAGTCTAAGAACGTCTCGCTGATCAGGTAGAGGACGAATCTGGCGCGTTGCAGGTGCTTACCTCTTGCATGGTCGAGAAGGGGATTCCAGGTCTGTTAGGAGGTCGTTGACCGCATCGGTTGAGTGGTCCTTGACATGACAGTGAGGCCTGTCTGTCAGTTGAGTGCGGTGATACAATTTCTTCTACATAATCACCTGATCACCGTTCGTTGATAAATTAACGGAATGAAACCTCCAAATATAATCAGATTACATACTTGATAACTCAGTTTTTGTGATTGAAGTGGAGTGCTAGTCTGCCAATCATTGTCATGCTCTCCACCAGTAGGATGCTCACTCGTGTAGTGGAGGACATCAGACTCTGAAGCTCGGTTCAAGATCATCGACGCTCACCGGTGAGCGCCGCAAAGGATCACTGTTAGCAACGCTCCTCAATCGGTGTTGGAGATGGCTAATGATGAATGGGTTTGAATTCAGAGCATTCGGCAAGTTGGTTTCAAGCTAAGATGACGTGCCACTGGCCACACCTTCAGGTTGAACATGGACGCCGGTGGAAAAAAGCATGAGACCACACTTACTCCGACGGAGGACACCCTATGTGACATGTCAAATTAAGGTGGAGTGACTGCTCCGCACCAGTCGCGCATCGACTGAATGTAGCCACTGGGATATACCAAGTGACCATGGCGCTCGAAGAGCCGCTCACATCAGCTAGCTTACGCGTAGACAAACACACTGAGCAAGATTTTGGAACAAATACGTGCATTTCATTCTGGTGAGCAGACCACTTTGGTATTCAGATCGTCGTCAGACCAGACATTCGCCTGCATCCAGAACTGACACCTCGGTATGCTCGAAGCAAGCATCATTCCGGTGACATTTCCTTTTGTTATACGATCCCATGCTGTGCCCACTCACCTGGACGCATCCACCGGAGAGAACGATTATTTCAGAAGACGGGTGCCATCTCTCGAAGGGGATCGTAGCGACATCTTCGTCGCTGTTAAATGATAATAATCACCCTCCAACGAACGTGTTTGTCATTTGTGCAATTCCTCCAATTAAATCGTCAGACACGATAAAGGCGGGGGGGCAACTGAGCGGAAACTTTGCCTATAGGTACGTGATTGGTGGTACTTATGATGGCCCCTAGAAATATCAGTGAGGAAAGAGCGACAGGAAAATAGTTTACCGAGCGACGCGCCGTGCTCTCTGCGGACGGGCGTAAGAACGCAGACAGTCGAGACGGACAACTAAGCACCAAGACACCTCCATTTGAATTGAATTTGCAGTTGGACCACAACTGAGTGATTGACTAACTTGGACCACACGTCAGCTGAACAGGGGCTGCCACATCTCCATTTTACCTTCGCAAGCGACAACTTGCATCACGACACCTGCGCCTTCTGGATTCTTTCCAATGATAGTTACCTCTGACGGGTCTCTGGCGAAATTGTTGATATGATACTGCACCCATTGGAATGCGGCATGCTGATCGAGAACCCGCATATCGTCTCTATCTGTTCGTACACTAGAGTCAGAGAGGAAGACCTGGTGAGTGCATCCAACAGATGTTCCCAGGATCGCGTTTGGGTGCCGGGCCACCTGTAGGCCTAAAATGTGACAGGAGCTGATCCTGTAATAGAATTCTCCACCCCCAAGCGACGTGACCCGCTGGCGGGTCAACGCCAGGCTAGTCACATAGCTGCATAGACCTAGTACTATGACAGCCGGGAGGTTCTCGCCCTCAGGTGGGTTAGACGACTTCCGTGCATTCAGTCGTGCAACGTTGCCAATCTGGACCACGGCGTGACGGTCAGCTGAAACTCGCAAAGGATGTTTGAGCGGTGCATATAGTGGAACCATGCGGGAAATGCACATGAAACAGTGAAACACGCACCTGTGCACATTGTTGCAAATATTTACACAAGCTAACACCCATCGAACTCGACGATAATCAAAGCTAACTTCCGAGCCTGGGCTTGAGGCCTTGTTGACTTGTACGTTGAAGGCCGCTTTAGGTCATTAGTCAGCAGGTTGGTACTTGGCATGATAGGCATTACATGCACTCCAAGACTCCTGGATGTCTGTACGGAACTATCGTCCCTAAAAGCTTGTACCACAGTGAAATTCCTTTGACAAATGCTGGGCTGGCCAATATCATAGGTCGAGTCTCGGGCCCACACACAAGCTGTCTCGACTCTCAGTAGTCACTTGCAATTGGCATCAACCGAGGGAACTTGGGACAAAAACCTCGTGCTTCTTGGTGCACAGTATTACGCTCATCAATTTCGTCGCTGACCAGGTGGGAACCTGCATGCATGGCACGTGGTAGTCGCAGCCGCACTGTGAGTCGATTCAAGGCTATAACCAACGGTAAACAGGTCAACATCCAGAACTCGTTTTTGCCAAGCCTTGCAAGACTGCAAATCCGCCGAGCCGTATACGGTCTCCGCTTGCACAGCAACCTGCCACTTTGGGGCGGCGGATGTCTAGACCCACCAAAGTCAGCCAAAGTCTTTGGTAATTCTGGCATTTGTTGCAAAGTGCAGTGTAACAAGAACGTAACTGGACGGCTTCCGAAGGCAGATTAGTACAAAACATCAGAATTATCAAACACTTTGGTGACGGTTTTGCGACATCTGATTGGTTGGAGAATATGTACCCGTTCTCCGACAGTGACAGTTTTCCCTGAGCCAAACCAAAATGAGCACTTCGCTAAGTGCTTAGTTTTGCATCATTGACCTTGGAAGCATCTGAGAGACTGTCGAGTTACGTTCTAGTTGCGTTGCACTTCAAGTTTGCGGGTCTCAAGGAAATGATTGTAAGCGAAACAAGAGGAGCCAAGTACCTGTACCATACCAAAACGGGTCAGACCTCCGCTCATAAATGCATTTCGCGTCTGTCGATGAAGTTCGATGCGCCGCCTTACCGCCGGGGAATGAACTCATCTTCTAAGGACGACATTCTAGAGCGTCGACGAGAACACCTATTCGTATCCAAGTAACGACTGTCTTCAAGTTCGAACTCTTTGGTCTGCTTAGGGAAGACTAGCTTTCCGTCGGGTGTTCGACAGGCTCGTGTGCTTGCAGGAAAAGACGTGCAGAGCAGCCTCAGGCTGGGCACCTCGCGTCGGTTCGTACTCGAGTAGAAGAATCATGTAAGTAACACGACACGTCCGACTCGCGCCATGGAATCGGAAAGAGCTAAATTGAACGGCTATAACGAGGCTGTACCAGTAAGACTTCCATCATGCAAACCCTTTTTTTATTTTTTATTTTTTGCACGCTTCCTCACTCAATCATATCGAACTTGAACGCTAACCATTCAGTGCAAAAAAGGGCCGTGCTAATGGAAGCCTAGCGAAATGAGCGGGGTCTTCCGCAGGACGTAACATTGGATCTTGGTTGGACCTCCGTCTGGGTATAAAGGAGCATCGAAGGCTCCCTCAATATCAGGTTAACAACCCACTTCCTTCTGAAACTCCAATATACCTACCTTCTCATCAAAAATGTTCGCCCGTGTCTTCGCTCTCCTCCCCGTCGCTCTCCTCGCGTCTGCCTCTCACCTTGAGGCTCGCGACCAGTGCAACACTGGCCCCATCCAGTGCTGCAACAGCGTCCAGACGGTAATATCGACACCCCTGCGTTTTTTGCCATCAGAATGTCACTGATGCCCCCTTGCGTAAATAGACTCAGGAAGCGAGTAGCCTGCTCGCACAATACAACCTTGTCGATGTTGCTGCTGGCATTGTCGGCCTCGTCGGTGTGACTTGCTCGCCCATTACCGCCATCGGCCTTGGCTCCGGCTGCGCTGCCACCCAACAGCCTGTGTGCTGCACCAACAACAACTTCGTATGTGCTGTCATTGTTGCTTGTTGATCAAAGTCACTAAATGAATTCTTTAGAATGGTGTGGTCAACCTTGGCTGCTCGCCCGTCAATGTCGTCCTATGAGTGTTATCACGGTTTCGGACTCCTGGTGCATCGTAGTGAGAGGTTAGCATGTGTTGTGACGTTGTCCTCAAGTTTCCGCCATCACCTGCGGTCCATAGCCTTTTTCCTTATACCCTAAGGTCTAATGTCATTGGTTCTGTTGGTGTCTCGAAGTTTTTCTGAGCTGCAGCCCTTCGGTCTGGTTGAGGATATTTTCGGCAGTCCCGTGATATTTATCGATTGTGGATGAGTTTGCTCGCCATGCACAGCTACGTGAAACTCCTTTTGGAAACGTAAGGACAAGTCCGAATTAGTACAACTTCTTTGGATTGCAATTCTTGGTTGCTGTCCACCAGATCTACACATCGTCCTCCCAGTCATCTGGCACGTCCTCTGAGTCTTTGTCCTTTTCTTCTACCGCTGTAGCATCCCTCGCTCGCTGCGCTTGAACGGAAGGAGACACCCACACCTCTGTCTTCTCGCCCGCAACCATACGCATGCTCGCATTTCCACCAGACGCACCTGGCGCAGGAGACCGAGACGGTCCTACACCCACACCAGGCGCCCTAACTGCACCTCCGCCCGAGCCCACTCCCGCGCCAGATCCAACCGCCGGAGAAGGCACCCGCGCAGGCGTCAACGCAGATTTCGCAGCAACCATATTCCACCTCCCTGCGCCTGCACTTGTACCCGCGCCTGCAACACCAGCGACAACACCACCACCCGCACTCCCTCCCCTCAAAGGCCCCGCCGCTTTCAAATCCGCCAACCTCCCGAGCGACGGTCCAGTCGATGCCACGTACTGCGAAAGCAACGGCATCGGTATACGCGTGTCGATGCGCCTGATGAGCTGCACGCTCCGATGAGGTTCTTGATCGACCATCGTTATGTCCATGCGGTAAACCGATGCGACCTACCCGCGTAGAATGGTCAGTGACACAGGAACGAATGGAATCAACAGATAAATAGCCGGGAAAAGAGAACCTACATCGTGCACAAATTTCCGCCGCTCCGGGGGCATATGTGGCAAGACTTGAGTGCGCCGTGTGGACGTGATGAAGCTTGTTGTGCAAACAGCCCGTCAGCATCAATATTCCATAACCCAGGGCTCAGAGAACCGAGACCAAGACTTACTCAGAAAACGCCTTTTCCACAATACCTACAAACTTTGCATTTCCTACCCCCCTCGCAAACGCTACCAACTCTTCGCTCCACGTCACGTTCGTCCCCGCCGACATCGCATCCCGCTTCTCCTCACTGATGCCAAGCGCCTCCGCGAGTCGTGCGTTGCGTTTCTGGATCGCACATTCGCCGGTACATTCGAGGGGAAGCTTGTTGCCTGAACATGGAATTGTTGAGCGACGGTGACCGCAGGGACAGGTGAGTGTGATGAGTGCGAGACAAGCCTCGGTTTCGGGGCAGGAGGCAGGAGCGTGGCACGTTTGTGTGCATGGATGGTGTGCTGGAAGACTGGGCGAATATTGATGTAAATGTAAGCTGGCAGATATTAATGGAGAATCACCGACCATGATTTACGAGATTTACCGCACACGGCGGTACACATCCCACATTCGTCGGCATGGCAGAGTCGTTTGCAATGGTGGAATCCACAAGCAAGGAGTCTAGTCGGAACATGAATGTGTGAGTGCCCGTCGAGTAACGGAACATCGCAAAATGTTTCAGAGTATGTGACGAGACCGACCTTCCACAAACACTCCCACAGCTCACCCTCTCTTGAGAGCACTTCACATTATCTACCATCTTCTTCCCGCACGCGCAAAGCTTCTTCGTAAGGGATGGACAAGGGGGACACGCTCCCATTCCCGCTGTACCTTCTGGCCCCGGTCCCAAGCCTTCGTCAGGCGTATCAGCGCCAGCAACCACAACCGCTTCATGACACACATGCGGAACGCGGGGGTGTCCACACGCAGGGGGAGGCCGCGCACAAGGATACGTACAATCCACCCTCGTACCGCAATGGATAGGAGGTTCGAGTACCGTCCTTCCACAAGGGCACGTGAGCTCTTCAAACACGCTCCTAAGGCAAACTCCACAGTTGCCCTTGTGATCCCGCTGAGGACAGCGATGGTTCCCACATCCCATCACGCGATTACAGGGGAGATCGCACACGTGCAGTCCGCCCTCTTCACTGCCAAGCTCTTCCAGCTCGTCCGTGGCTGAGGTGGGGTCACGACGTTTCTTCGTTTTGGAGCGTTGGATGCTGGATAGTGAAGCGAGTGGGCAGCAGAGACGTCCGCATTGATGGCGGCCACAGGCACGCAGTGCGGGGCACGCCCTATCGCAGATGATTTCTCTACTTGCAGGTACGCCAGTGGTCGGCTCAGAGACAGCGTCATCGCCGCATCGAACTTTATGCTTCGTACCCCCACACCGGCACGTGCGCTCGACTTGTTCGGTGCAGGGAGGACATGCGTCCCAGTGACATGTTGCTTCACAAAGATGTCCGCATGGTAGGGGTTTGGAGCAGGGAGAGGTACAGGTCGGGAGGGGCGAAGTGCATGAATTGCGGGATGAGAGCTGTGGGAATGAGTGTGTACTACTGTTCGCGAGTTCGTCTGCGGAACGGAAAATACGACATCGGCCGCATGCACAGGTAGTAATGTGCTCTGGATCGAACGGACACGGCGGGGGAATACGGGAGGGCGGGTGGCAAGATTTAGAGCACAAGTGGTATGAGCAAGCGAACGGGCTAGGAACGGGAAATTTTCGTCGGTACATTGAATGTATTAGAAGGGGAAAAACAATCCTACCGATTGCATGGCTGACCACATCCGTATCTCCCGATCCACTCTTCGTCATCAGAAGACCCATCGTTCTTTGCAACTCTACACCTAGCACTATCCTCGATCTTCAATTCACCGCACGCAGTACTTTTGGATTCTCTCCCGCACCAGCACCGGACCTCTTCTGTCTCTGGACACGGCGAGCAAGGACCAAGATGACATGTCACCATACATCTATGTTGCGAATTCCCACACGAAAGTGGTTTGTTACAGGGCTGAGTGCACGAAAACGAAACTGCAGCCAGGGCAGATCCATCAGCCTGACATCTCGTGCTGCGTCCTTTTTTCCCGCAAAAGCATGCCCTTTGTACTGTTACAGCACAAGGCGGACACGGACCTGGGTGGCATGGCAGTGGACAGGAGTGATCACACCCTGACAAACGAGGACGGGAACAAGGCTGGGCGCACGAGTGTGGTGTTGCGAGGCGCGAAGGTGAAGGGTTTGGCATTCGATGGCAAAAGCACCTGTTACAGAGCATTCGTGTTACGATATAAGATATTAAGAGGATCAGTAATAAACTTACAAATAGACATGAGGAACTTCATGTCTCTTGGCTTGGCAACCAGGACAGCGCCACTCGCCTGAACGTGTCTCACCTCGAGCACGCCATGCCTCTTCGAGATCCTTGACGCTCTTGTCCGCCCACGAGCGTATACACTTGAGATGAAACGTAGTCCAACAACAGTGAGATTCCTCTTGATTGTCGTCAGCGAGTGTCCTCGTCGACAGAGAGCACGACCAAGTCGGTTGTTCAGGTCTGATGGGATTAAAGCAGATCGGGCAGTCAGGGTAGGGTGGGGTGCGCAGAGCGCGAGTAAGCGTCGAAGTCAGGTCGTCACCTGGGGGGTCCCGAGCTCGTCTATACTTTGCTTGGCGCTTTTCCGAGCTGGGGGGTTCACTAGGCTTATCGGAGGGCGTCTGAGCGTCTGGCAGTTGTGTGAGAGTCGCCTTAAACTTGGCGCGGCGAGATTGTCGCTGGGGCTGCGATTGAGCGTCAGATTGAGCTGGATTTTCAGTGGACTCGAGGATCGGAGGTTGGTCAGATCGGGGTGGATGGCGTTGTCTGGATGGTCTGAGTGCAGATGAGCCGCTCAGTGGGGGAGCCTCTGGATGATCCGCATCGTTCCTAAATGCTCGCCCACTGGAAGGAGTAAAACCTCCGCGACCTGAGCTTGCTGCAGGTTGTGCTCCCTCTCCACCAGAGTTAGGGCCCTGGACCCCATGCTCTTTGAGCTGGCGATTACGATCGGGGGGTTGAGATTTTCTATTCCTGCCTTTGACACCTTGGTGCTGTTGCTGTTGCTGTTGTGTGGTGCTAGTGGTGGCTTGTTGCTGAGGAGCGGTAACTTGTTCCATACGATGAGGGACAGGGACTTTAGATTCAAGCTGCTCTAGTACAATGGGCATTATATCGTTTCCGTTGCTGACTCAGCAGTTGTCGGAACCGATGACATGCAGTCCTCCGAATCTACAGTCGAGTCTACTTCGGAGCCGCCACTGGCTAGAAGAGTCGGGTCGACGTTGAAGGAATCATATCGCGATGGACACGTCCACTACAGTGACAATAGGACTGTTTGGCACACGGAAATCAAACAAGCTTCATTCAATACCGAGTACAAGCACACACAAACGGGGCGACCGACTACACGACAACCAACAACGCCCATTCCAAAACGATTCTAGATAGCCCAGTTTTCGACGGGCTTGCGACTTAGCCCTGCTTGATCTTGTACGACCCACTCGCCACGTCACGCGTGAGCACCCAAGTGGTGTTTGTGTCGAGCCCAGCAAGGTCTTTCTCCCAGATGGAGGATGTATCGACTTCAGCTCTGATGATCTGCGTCTCCTGGTACTGTTCGGTGATGTATGCACGCAACACAGGCGTGAACTGCGCTTTGATGAACGCCCCGTTGCTGTCAATTCCCAAGTCAGTTCGTTTCTATCCGCCCCCAAAACAAACGAGCAAATCGATCACGCACCCGATGGATTTGAAGTAGAGCACCGACGTGGGTTCCTGACCAGAGTTAGGCTTGGTGAAACCTGTCATCGGAAATTAATGCGCTGACTGTGTGAACAACGTCATGACTGTCTGCGTAACTCACCGATGGACATGTCCTCGACCAAGGGGCAGCGGTTCACCGCCTGCAGGTAGCCTTCCTCTCCATCAACCACGTCCTGAAAACATCATTTACAATCCGGTCGTAGCACGGACAAAAAGGAAAGAACGCTCACAGAGAAGTGATAAACGCCTTTAGCGTCCTTGGTCAGGCTAGTTTTGTCGCCGACCTGTATGATATCATGCCTAGCATACGTGCAAGTTCTCTCGTCAACAGTCATGATCGCTCACGTTGATAAGCTTGTAGGTCGAGGCATCGACGATCGTGTCCGAGCCATCTACCTGAGGTTTCACGAAAGCGAGCCTGCAGCAGGGTCACTGTCAGCTTTTCCTTTTCTTGCTAGTAACTTGGTGCGATCAGCACGTACTGGCTTTGGAATGTCGCGCGCAAGGTGTATGGACCTTAAACATCGGCGAGAGAACGAGAACACAGGTAAGCAAGAAATGCGTTGCGAAAGCTTGTTGAATGCCCACCGACCGCGCCGAAACTGCTGACCCTGTAAAGTATCGGGTGGTGAGTGGGGAGTGGGGACCAGGGAGGAAAGCCACGGCGCTTACTTCCAACATACTGGGAACTTGTCGTGGTAGAGGCCGGTAAGATTTTGGTCGAAGGTGAGCATCAATGTTGCGTCCGCACCAAGGTTGTTGCTGTGAGGCGATAAGCGAAAAGGTGAGTAACGGTACGTGGGATTGAGAGGAAAAGGAGCCTCACGTCTTGAACGTCAAGTTTCTGGTGAACACAGCAGACATGGTTTGAATTGGTAGAACGGTTGAGATTGATATGAGGTTTTGAGTGCTTCAAGTTGGGGAGTTAGAGGAACAGGAAGCCCTTTTTATGCCTTGTCACTTCATTGTCGCTGACGCCGCGCCGTGTTTGCGATGATAGGTGAGATGTGCTCCAGCCCGGAGACGTCAATGTTTCGATGACAGGAGAGTGCATTTTTGGTCGCCGCGGGGCCGCTTCAACTTCCTAGTACAATGTTTTCTGTCGACTGTTTCTGGTCTGAATGACGGCACATTCCTTCCGTCGTCGATGACATTCCAGTCCCTGCCCATGTCGCATTCGCATTCGGAACAAATGAAGGCGTGTTGAGAGGATGACTCTGAATCAAGATCCTGCAACTGGTGGCTCAGCGCTCAGCGCTCAGCACCCACTTTGTGGGCTGGATATGGTATTGAACAGTCGAACGACTTGGACCGCGCGCGACATCCAATTACTTGACCCCTTGCTCGAGTCAGCCACTCTTCCGTGCAACCTGTCTGTCACGTATACGACCCGGACAGGAGCTATGGTGAGGTTAGTCACCAGGACTGGTGGTATGTTTAATAGACACGATTCCTTCAAGAATCTGGGAGCACCTTGTGAACTTGTTCGATCTGTGGCAGTGAAAGTGGAAGATCAAACGAGGGGCTTCTGGCATAAAAAGAGGTGCTGTTATTCTTCGGAACTCGAAAGATTTTCCTAAGTGATGTTGACAGCTTATACAGGGATTAGGCATACTAGAGGCAATGAACAAGGCGCTCCTAAGCCAGTCGCAGCAGACAACTGAAAACACACCAGCCGTTTTCAAGTTGTCAAGTTGTCAAGTAGTTCGGGACTCGTTACTTTTGCTACTTGAGTCTTGAACGAGAAAATGATTCCAGGGTGATGCACTGGTGTGCACTGTGCGTGTAAGCGAGCGACGTGCCTCCTTTTGTCTTCCTCTCTTTATCACAAGCCCTCGACACCTGCCTCACGTAGTAGCTCCGAGCCTCGAGTGACTAGCGGCACCCGACTCTACTTTGGCGCCCAGATTCGACGAGCCAGAAAACTGTTCATCCGGTCCCAATTCGATCCTCCGTACCACACATCGATCTCATTGTCACTTGTACATCGTACTCTAAAATCGTATCGTCCTTTTCCTTCTCATTTGAGCACCATCGAGCACCATTGACGCGTAGACGAGAGGTTGTATCTCAGGTATGTGCTATGCACACGGGTAGAGACAATATCCGCTGATCAACTCTTGCGCGCCCTCCCCAATTCTTGAACCCCAACTTAGGTGTAGAGGGTAAAGTACACCAAACCAGTGGCTAGTATGTAACCTCATCATGATTCCCGTCCGGGTCATATACGTGACGGACAGATTGTACGGAAGAGCGGCTGACCTGAACAAGGTTACGATTGGTCTACAAGATATCGATATCCCCTCATTCAGTTACAATATCCGAGCCCTGAAGCAAGCAGTTGGATGCTGATTCAGAGTCACCTTCTTGACACGCCACAATTTGTTCCGTATGAAAGCGAGACGGGACGCAAAATATCATTGACGATGGATTCAATGTTGTTCCGTCATCCAGTCTAGGCATAGTCAACATATGGATTGAAAAAACATCGCGCTAGTGCAAGCCCTGGTCCCGCGGCGACCAAAGAAACACCCTCCTGTCATCTAAAACATTGACGTCTCTGGGTTTGGATGCATACCACTCAAACACGGCGCGCCGTCCGACAAAAATTGGCGACGTATAAAAAGGCCTCCAACTCCCTGGCTTGAAGCACTCATAAATTCATACCAATCCAAACCATGTCTGCAGTGTTCACCAGAAACTTGACGTTCCAGGCGTGAGACTCCCCTCGCTCTCAACCCACGTGCCGTTCTTTTCATTCATCGCTTTACAGCAATGATCTTGGTGTAGGCGCAACGTTGATGTTCACCTTCGATAAATATATTAGGGGCCTCTACCATGACAAGTTCCCGGTATGTTGGAAGTAAGCGCTGTTGCTCTTCGCTTTGGCTCTTACTAACCGTTCGAAAATTCAATTTCACAGAGTTACCACTTTCGGCGCGGACGGTGGGCATCTAACAACCCTCCGCAACGGATTTCCTGCTGATTAGTGTTTCTCCTCGGTTTTAAGGTCCATAAACCATGCGCGCGACATTCCAAAGCCAGTACGTGCTGATCGTACGAAGTCGCTAGTAAGATAAGCTGATGGTGACCCTTTTGCAGGCTCGCTTTCGTGAAACCTCAGGTAGATGGCTCGGACAAGATCGTCGATGCGTCCACCCACAAGCTTGTCAATGTGAGCAATCGCGACTGTTCACGAGAGAACTTGCACGTATGCTAGGCGTGAAACTATACAGGTCGGTGACAAAACTAGCCTGACTAAGGATGACAACGGCGTCTATCGATTCTCCGTGAGGGCCCTTGCCTCTTTGTCCGTACTTCGAACGGGTTGTGAATAATCTTTTCAGGGCGTCGTGGATGGAGAGGAGGGCTATCTGCAAGCGGTGAACCGCTGCCCCTTGGTCGAGGACATGTCCATCGGTACATTACAGAGACAATCAAGATGCCGTCCACATACTCAGCATATTGTTTTTCCATGGTAGGTTTCACCAAGCCTAACTCTGGTCAGGAACCCACGTCGGTGCTCTACTTCAAATCCATCGGGTGCGTGATCAATCTACTCGTCGTTTGTTTTTGACACGGAAATCAACGAACTTACTTGGGAACTAACAGCAATGGGGCGCTCGTCAACGCGCAATTTACGCCGGTTTTGCGTGCATATGTCACAGAACAGTACCAGGAAACGCAGATCATCAGAGCTGAAGTCGACAGCTCCTGCATCTGGGAGAAAGACCTCGCCGCGCTTGGGATGAACACTACCTGGGTGGTCAAGCGTGACAAGGCGACTGGGAATTACAGAATCACCCGGGCCTAACTCGAGAACCTATTCAACGCATGCTTGTATAGAGTCATTATGGAATGTATGCTGTTGGTTGTCGCGTAGCCGTTTGCTCTGTCAGCATGTGCTTGCACTCTGTGTATCAAATGAAGCTCGTTGGGTTCAAGTTTGTGTGTACCAGATCCGCGGAACCCCCTCAGACAACCGGAATCGTGGACGTAATCACTTCAACACCCTTTTCCTGCTTCCGATGTGTTTAACATCCTGCAGCCTCCTGTGGAACGCCAGCCAGGATATTGGTGTCTTTATGGACGTGTAGCAACAATTTGGAGACACCAATAACTTGAATGGCAAAACCGGCTATGAACTCATCGGTCACCGGTCACTGCTGTCCACCGATTCTTGCCAAGTTCTTTGGAGTTTGGGAAGAAAACAGAACTAGCCCCCACGGTCCGGATTAACGGAGGGCGTCGCACCGATTGGCGTAAACGAGACACACTTCATTCAATACCGAGTACAAGCACACACAAACGGGGCGACCGACTACACGACAACCAACAACGCCCATTCCAAAACGATTCTAGATAGCCCAGTTTTCGACGGGCTTGCGACTTAGCCCTGCTTGATCTTGTACG
>MU127442.1:231404-320144 GCA_014904945.1 Gyrodon lividus
TTGGAAAGGCAGTCGATGACTACGAGGATTGCGGTGTATCCGCCGGAGGACGGGAGTTGTTCGATGAAGTCCATGGAAATGGAGTTCCAGGGCTTTTTGGGGATTGGGAGGTGCTTGAGCATTCCGTAGGGGCAGTGTCTCAGAGTTTTAGCTCGGGCGCAGGAAGTGCAGGAACTGACATAGTCCTTGACAAAGGTGCGGTGGCCTGGCCAGGTGTATTCCCGGCGGACGAGCTCTAATGTCCTGTTTTGCCTGAAATGTCCGGATAGGGGGTGGTCATGCTTGTCCCAGAGAATGTGAAGATGGAGGTCCTTAGCTTCTGGGACAAAGATGCGATCATCAAGGGTCAGGAAACCTTTGGGGTTGACGGCCCACCAGGAGTCCGACGAGTCCGGAAGATGGAGGGAAGCTATGTGGTCGGAGGACAGGGAATCTAGGATGTCCTTGTGAATGTCTTTGATGTCAAGTAGGGACAAGGCGAGCTGTTCTTGAGTGAACACCGGTCAGAGGTTATGAGGATTGACGTGAGCATAGTCCTTATCCCCCTCTTTGGGGTAGACGTCCCAATGTCTAGTGAGGGAGTCGGGTTTAGCTCCCAAGTGTCTGGGGCGGAAGCAGATGACGAGGTTGAACTGGGATAAGAATTCCGACCAGCGGGCCTGCCAGCGGGTCAGGACTTTGGAGGTGGAGAAATATTCCAGATTTTTGTGGTCGGTGACGACGTCGATAGGGGTGCCAGAACCTTCGAGGTAATGACACCAATGCCGGAAGGCCTCATGGATAGCAAGGAGCTCCTTATCATGAGTGTTGTAGTTGAGTTCCGGGGCTGTCAAGGTGCGGGAGTAGAACACGACGGGGCAGAATTCCTCGTCCAGACACTGGATTGAGAGGATTCCCGCGATGGCATAGTCCGAAGCGTCGGTCTCGACCATGATAGGGCAGTCCAGAATC
Source organism: Gyrodon lividus (assembly GCA_014904945.1). Lineage (NCBI taxonomy): Eukaryota > Fungi > Basidiomycota > Agaricomycetes > Boletales > Gyrodontaceae > Gyrodon > Gyrodon lividus. The sequence goes on from MU127442.1 coordinate 232,356, forward strand.
CAGTGAGTAAGGATAGGGGCTCGGGTGAAAGTGTCCTTGAGTTGGGTGAAGGCAGAGCGGCAGGAGTCATCAAAGTTCCAAGGGGGGTTTTTCCGAGTGAGTCGGGTGAGCGGAACAACGATATCGGAGTAGTTGAAGATGAAATGACAATAGAAGTTGGTGAACCCAAGGAAGGACTGGATGTCCTTGACCTTCCGGGGTTCGGGCCAATCTTGGACTGCCTGGACTTTCTCCGGGGCCATGGTAAGCCCCTGGGGAGAGAGACAATAGCCCAGGTATTTGACAGAGTCCGAGTGCCACTCACATTTTTCCGGTTTGGCATAAAGTCCATGTTTCCAGAGACGCCGGAGGACTTCCCAGACATGTTCTTTGTGAGAAGCCATGTCGTTGGAATAGATGAGGATGTTGTCGAGGTAAACCACGACACAGATGTCTAGAAGGTCTGCGAAGATGCTATTGACGAACCGCTGGAAGGCTGCCAGGGCATTGGTGAGCCCAAAGGGCATCACCAGCCACTCGTACGAGCCATAGCGAGTCCGGAAGGCGGTTTTCCATTTGTCTCCGGGAGCGACGCGGACAAGGTGGTATGCATGACGGAGGTCGATCTTTGTATATACCTTGGCATGGCTAGGGGAATCAAGGAGGTCAGAGATCAGGGGCAGTGGATAGCGGTCTTTCTTCGTGATTTTGTTGAGACCTCGGAAATCAACACAGAGGCGGAGGGATCCGTCTGTCTTGTGGACAAAGAGGATGGGAGCACCGTGGGCGGAATTGGACTGGCGGATGAAGCCGTAGTTGAGGTGTTCGTCTATGAAATCCCGGAGGGACTCGAGTTCTGTAGTGGAAACCAGGTAAACAGTCCCAAGTGGGGGGGAAGCACCCTCCTCTAATTCAATTTTGAGATTGAATTCCCTGTGGGGCGGAAGGGTATCAGCCTTGCGCTTACTGAAGACATCGGGGAAATCGTGATAGTCCGGAGCAACAGAGGAAAGGTCGACTTCTTCGGGGCTTTCAGAAATCCCGGAGTTCTGGGATATGGAACAGAGTTTGGAGTCCTGGGGACGGAGGTGAATGCTGAACTGCCCAGAGCCATCAAGTTTGCACATGCGCACAAAGGCGGCAGCATTGACAAACGAGATGTGAGGGGCTTTGCGAGGCAGCTTGTCAGGAGTGTCGGAGTGAGATAGGGGATCGGGGTCCGGAATCTCCGGAGGTGACGTTGGGGGTGTTGGCAGGTCTTGAGCTGGCATTCGGAAAGTGATACTGCCCAGTACCCAGTCAATCAACGGATTGTAGCGGGTGAGCCAGTTGTGTCCTAGAAGAAGGGAACAAGAGGAATCCAACGGAGTAACATAATATGTATTGGAGGTGACAAAGCCGGAAGGGAAACAAACGGAAAGGTCAACAGTACAGGTAATCATAGAATTGGAAGTACCATCAAAGAGTTTCAAAGAAATAGGAGGGACGGAGTACGTTGGAAAATGATGCTTGTCAACGAAAGTGGTATCAATGAAACAGTCAGTAGAACCACAGTCTAACAAAGCAGGGAAAGCAGAAATTTCGGAAAATTCAGAAAGGGAAAGAAGAGGCATAAGGGCCTTGGGATCATAAAGAGTGGATGCGTTGAGACAGGTCTCCATAAGTGCACGGTGGGATTCAATGCAGCCTCCTTCCCATGCGGAGTCCAGAAGGCTGCACCCTAATTTTTTGCCTCAGGGGTGGAGGCCTCTGGTTTGGCTTCCGGAGCGGAGGAGGTTGTCGCTGCGCGGGCCTTGGACGCGTGGGAAGTGGACTTCTGGCAATCCTTAGCTACATGTCCGGTGGCTCCGCAGAACATGCACAGCTTGAGGTCAAAGCGGTGTTTACGTTCCTCGGAGGTGAGATGTCTGTCCTTCCCGAGTTTACTGGAGAGGTCGGATGCGGGTTTAGGGGCGGAGGACTTTGCCGACGAGGACGTGGAAGTGTTGGACGCAGTGGCAGATTTCGGAGATGGGGTGATCGGAGTACTTTTGGAAGTGGAGGACTGGTTTCCGCAGGGTTGGACTTGGCAAGCGACCTCGGATTTGCGTTCCCAGTATCTTCCATCGATAGTCTGGGAGAGAGTCCAGAGCTCTCCTAGGGAACACGGTTTTCTGATGCGGGATAGCTCGTCTTTGATGCGGTCCGGAAGTCCATTGTAGAAGTGGTGTCGGAGGGCTCCTTCACCCTAACCCCAGACCTGGGAGGCTAGGTGATTGAATTCTACCACGTATTTGTTGATATGCTGGGAGTCTTTCATGGATAGGTGGTTGAGTTGGTGCTCGGCATCACCGACGGGGTTGTGGGGGCCAAAGTTGGTCTGGAGCTCGAGGACAAATTCCCGATATTTGTCCGTCCAGTCTGGATCGTCTATCTAGAGGAGGTCAGGCTCGAACCATTCGAGGGCCATACCTTTTAGGTAAGACTGAGCGAAGGTGACTTTCGCGCGGTCAGTCCGGAAAGCGCAGGGGCAATCCTGGAAGTTCAGCTCGCATTGGACCAAGAAGGCCCGCAGCTTGCGAGGGTCAGTCCCGTCAAAGGTGTTGGGTTCCCGCACCTTTGTACGTGGAGATGAGGAGTTTTCGGATTTGTGGTTGCGGCGCGATAACTCAGAGAGGCCGCAGACTGTGTTTGCAAGCACCATGATAGGGTTAGGCGGGATTGCATTATCGGTGTTGTCGTCATCGGAGGGTTCGGGATCGTCGCCGCCACTGTTCCCATTGTCAGAGGGATCCAGGGCACCCCCGGAGGGGTGACGACCTGCAGGAGTAGGGGTGGAGACGATTTGAGACGGAGGTCTGGCCTGAGAGGCAGAGTTTGATGAACGATGAGCGGAGAAGCTTCAGAATTGTTCGGCGACATTGGGGCCTCGATGCGAGGTCATCAGGGAGTGCAGGGCGTCTTCCCGGGCTGCCTCCAACTGAGCTGCGTCGATGCTTTGCATACTGGGTGTTTGGGAACGAGTCTGGATAGTTCTAGACATGCAGATAAGATATGATGTTAGCGAACTTGTAGAGGTTTGAGTTCAAATATACTGTCAAATCCGGGTTCTTTCCCGGAATTCCCGGATAGTCCGGAGTTGCGGAGGAGGCAGGGTTTTGTGGGAATTCCTGAGAGGGGTCGGAGGGGTAAGGAACTGAAGCTTCAGCGTATGTGCTGCGCCCCTGTATGAGTTCGGTTCCTTAATTTAAGAGCGGAGGGTCGGAGGTTGGTCCTAAGGTCAACTTAAGGACTTAGAGGATCGGAAGGGAGAGGATCAGGAAGGAACAGGATTTAGTTGATATTCAAACTGAGGAAATATCAGAGAGTACATGCGGGTTTATATACTGAAGAGTCTGGAAGATATAAAGATGTTAAAGTACTATCGGACGAATCGGAGTTTCGAGTTTCTGGAGGAAAGGAAGGGATGAATCGGAATGGGGTCAGAATGGTAGAATGATGACTGAAGGAAATGGCACAATAATTGTGAAGCAAGGGGGAAGGGAATTATTGATAGGAACTGTAAATGTCAAGAAGTGTCAAAGGAGAGTGACATATGTCAAGCAATAACCGAGATAGGGATATGAAAGTCCGGGACGGGAATACAAAAGTCCAGGACAGGAATGCAGAAAGTCCGGGATGGGAAGTATGGGGTTCAGAATGTCTGATGAAAGAGAAATTGTCCAAGGTAAAGTCCGAGGGCCGGGATTCGGGATTTGGTCATAGGGGTTTGGAATTGGGCCAGATTGGTTAGGGAAGTTTCGGGATGTGACATTGGCCCAAACCCCGGAAAGTCAAGGACATCCAGTCCTTCCTCGGTTTTGCCAACTTCTACCATTGTTCCATCTTCAACTACTCCAATATCATTGTTCCGCTCACACGACTCACTCGGAAAAACGCCCCTTGGAACTTCGACAACTCCTGCCACTCCGCCTTCACCCAACTCAAAGACGCTTTCACCCGAGCCCCTATCCTTACTCACTGGATTCCGGACTGTCCTATCACAGTCAAAACTGATGCTTCAGACTACGCTATCGCGGGAATATTCTCAATCCATTGTCCAAACGAGGAATTCTGCCCCGTCACATTCTACTCCCGCACCCTGACAGCACCAGAACTCAACTACGACACTCATGATAAGGAGCTCCTTGCTATCCATGAAGCTTTCCAGCATTGGCATCACTATCTTGAAGGTTCCAGCACCCCTATTGACGTTGTTACTGACCACAAAAATCTGGAATATTTCTCCACCTCCAAAGTCCTGACCCGCCGGCACGCCCGCTGGTCGGAATTCCTATCCCAGTTCAACCTCGTCATCCGATTCCGCCCCAGACGCTTAGGAGCTAAGCCCAACTCCCTCACTAGATGCTGGGACATCTACCCGAAAGAGGGGGATAAGGACTATGCTCGCGTCAATCCCCATAACCTCCATCCGGTGTTCACACAGGAACAGCTTGCCTCGTCCCTACGAGCCACTATCCTACTTGCCCTGGTCCTCCGGGCCTTGTCCCTGCTTGACATTGAAGACATTCACAAGGACATCCTAGATTCCCTGTCCTCCGACCCCATAGCTTCCCTCCATCTTTCGGACTCATCAGACTCCTGGTGGGCTGTCAACCCCAAAGGTTTCCTGACCCTCGACAATTGCATCTTTGTCCCAGAAGCTAAGGACCTCTGTCTTCACATTCTCCGGTACAAGCACGACCACCCCCTATCCGGACATTTTGGGCAGAACAGGACATTAGAGCTCGTCCACTGGGAATACACCTGGCCAGGCCTCTGCACCTTTGTCAAGGACTATGTCAGCTCCTGCACTTCCTGTGCCTGAGCTAAAACTCCGAGACACCGCCCCTACGGAATGCTCAAGCAACTCCCAATCCCCAAAAAGCCCTGGAACTCCATTTCCATGGACTTCATCAAACAACTCCCATCCTCCAGCGGATATACCGCAATCCTCATAGTCATCGACTGCCTTTCCAAACAATCCATATTCATTCCCACTCATGACACTATCAACTCTCTGAGCCTCGCGAAACTACTCCTGCTCCATGTGTTTTCCAAGCATGGAGTTCCCTCCCATATCACCTCTGACCGGGGTTCTGAGTTTGTCTCTCACTTCTTCCATTCCCTCAGGAAAGCCCTTGACATCTGACTTCACTTCACTTCAGGATACCATCCTGAAGGCAACGGGCAAACGGAACGGGCAAACCAGACCCTCGAGCAGTACCTCCAAATCTACTGCAACTACCAACAGGACAATTGGTCAGAACTCCTACCCCTCGCAGAATTCGCTTACAATAATGCCCCTAGCGCTACCACAGGAGTATCCCCATTCTTTGCTAACAAAGGCTACCACCCTAACCTCTCGGTCTACCCCGAAAGGGATCTGACCTCATCCCATGCCCACGAATATGCAGTCAACCTACAGGAACTCCACGAATTCCTATGCACGGAAATGGGCCATGCTCAGCAACGCTACCAAGGACCCACGGATTCCCGACGACTTCCGGCACCGGACTTCTGGATCGGAGACCAAGCATTCATCAAGGCGAAGTATTTCCGTTCCACTTGCCCTTCCAAGAAACTCTCAGAGAAGAACCTCGGCCCCTATCCCATCATCGCCCAAGCCAGACCTCTGTCCTTCACCCTCCGACTCCTGGACTCCATGTGCGCTGTCCACCCCGTTTTCCACATCTCCCAGTTAGAACCCGCAACTCCGAACACCATCCTGAATCGGGTCCAACCCCCACCTCCCCCAGTCAAAGTTGACGGAGAGTCCAAATATGAAATCTCTGAAATCCTAGACTCCAAAATTGACCGCCAATGCAGGAATTGCCAACTCCTGTACCTGGTAAAGTGGGCGGGTTACGAAGGGACTGATGAAGAAACTTCCTGGATCCTCGCGACCAAGCTCACTCACACATTGGAACTCGTCTCGGACTTTCACTCCACATATCCCGGAAAGTCCGGACCCCTTAGTTCACTCGGATGAGGGCAGAAATACGATTTTTCGATTCGCCAAAACAAAACTATGCTAATGGTACATGAGGAAACCGATGGGACACTATACTACCTCCCCATCCCCATCCTCCTCACCTCCCTCCTCACCCTCATCCTCCTCCTCATCCCCATCCTCCCCATCTGTTCCCTGACCTTCACCCCTCTCCTTCCCCTTCCACTCCGACCCCCCCAGCCTTCCCCGGACTCCCCGAGACACCAGGAAGGCCACCAGGCCATCCAACTGCACCTGCCGGATTCCCGACAGCTGGGCCACGACGGCCCCCTGGTATGCCTTGTCAGCCCGCCTCTGGGCCTCGTAGGACTCCGCCAGAGCCCCGAGCGCGTCCTGGTGCTCCTCATCCTCCTTGTCTTCTTCGTCCTCCTCACCCTCCCCTTCGCTCTCCTCCCGGGCCTCTGGACTCTTCTGTCTCTGCCTCTTTCAGTCCTTCCCCCCACATGGCAAAGCCACTTCCATGGCCACACACTTCCCCGCTCCAGCCTCCTGGCATGACAAGTGCGCTTGTGAGCACCTCGTGCACGTTCGTGACCTCCTGGTCTTCAGGCCTGGACATGGTACCCCCACCCTCACACAGGCCACACAGGGAGTATTGGCCCCAGGGAGCCAACCCCCGGGCCTCCCCACACTCACCTGCAACAGCCCTGCCTCGGACCCCCTCAGGGACCCACTTGCCCCATGCCTCTGCGACTCCTGTGACCCCTGCCGCAACCTCTCGACCTCCGCCTCCACTTTCCTCCTCCTCTTGTCCTCCTCCGCTTTTCTCCATACTTCCTCCTCGAGCTTGCGCCTCACCTCCTTGTGCTTTTCCGCCTCTCACTGGGCTTTCTTCTCCCTGGCCTCCTGGATTCTCCAGGTGGACTCCCGCGTGTGCTCTTCCTCCTCTTGTTGGAGATAGGCGATTTCGTCATTGGATTGCAAGTGAGTAGACATGTTGGATGGTGGAACTAAACAACAGGCAGTCAACGGTCGCAAGGCACCTCAGATCGATCCCCGCTTTTCAAACTCCACTATACTTCTATTTTCTATCACGGACTCCTGTCCAGGCACTCAAGGCTTCGTGCCTAAGAGGGGGATACTGTCACATTCCGAAACTTCCCTAACCCATCTGGCCCAATTCCGAGCCCCTATGACCAAATCCCGAATCCCGGCCCTCGGACTTTACCTTAGACAATTTCTCTTTCATCAGACATTCCGCTTCCCTAACCAATCTGGCCTGATTCCGAACCCCTATGACCAAATCCTGAATCCCGGCCCTCGGACTTTACCTTAGACAATTTCTCTTTCATCAGACATTCCGAACCCTGTACTTCCCATCCCGGACTTTCCGCATTGCCATCCCGGACTTTCTGCATTCCCATCCCGGACTTTCATATTCCCGTCCCAGACTTTCATATTCCCATCCTGGACTTTTGTATCCCTATCTCAGTTATCTCTTGACATGTGTCACTTCCCTTTGACACTTCTTGACATTTACAGTTCCTATTGATAATTCCCTTCTCCCCTGCTTCACAATTATTGCGCCATTGCCTTCAGTCATTATTCTACCATTCTGACGCCATTCCGATTCATTCCTTCCTTTCTTCTGGAAACCCGAAACTCCAATTTGTCCGATAGTATTTAACATCTTTATATCTTCTGGACTCTTCAGTATATAAACCCGTGTGTACTCTCTGATATTTCCTTAGTTCAAATATCAACTAAATCCCATTCTTTCCTGATCCCCTCTGAACTTCCCCGGTCCCTAAGTTGATCTCAGGATTGATCTCTACCTCTGACCATCCACTCCGAAATCAAGGAACCAAACTCGTACAGGGGCGCAGCACATAAGCTGAAGCTGAAGTTCCTTACCCCTCCGACCCCCTCAGGAATTCCCGCCAACCCCACTTTCTCCGCACTCCGGACAATCCAGGAATTCCGGGAACAAACCTGGACTTAACATTCAGTCATTATTCTCCCATTCTGACTGTTACGGTAAACCGGCTTTTTCCGTCATCCTCATGACAATACGTATCACATGACTCATTTCTTTCCTTTTATAACTCCGTTGTACAACCAGTGATTCCAGGCAAAGTCCTGTCGCTTATCTTGCTTCTCTTTTCTTCTATGAAGTTCCTCTATATTCCGCCCAATGGCGTATTCACCTCTTATCTTTAGTTACCATTCTCGGACGACACCTACTTCAGTTAGCTGGTCCGTGCGCTATCCTCAGTAGTATAAAGGCTTGTACTTCACTTGGTCATAAGCCAAGTTAGATCTACGCAATCCATAGCCTAACAAGCTATCCTTTGGTCTTAGAACTCGCTTCACCGATTGGCCTATAAGTCTGCCAGTAAAGACTTCTGATAGATCTCAGTCTCGGTTTATACCAAGACTTGGCGTTGTTCACTGAAGGAGTCTAACGACCTCATCAGCGTAACACTGACGCCATTCTGACTCATTCCTTACTTTCTTCCAGAAACCCAAAACTGTGATTCGTCCGACATACTTTAAACATCTTTATATCTTCCGGACTCTTCAGTATATAAACCTGCTTGTACTCTCTGATATTTCCTGAGTTCAAATATCAACTAAATCCCATTCTTTCCTGATCTGCTTCACTCTGAACCTCCTCAGTCCTTAAGTTGACCTTAGGATTGATCTCCGCCCCTCTGCTCCAAAATCAAGGAACAGAACTCGTACAGGGGTGCAGCACATAAGCTGAAGCCAAAGTTCCTTACACCTCCGACCCCCCTCAGGAATTCCCACCCTACTCCGCCCTTCGGTGTGCTCCGGACTATCCAGGAATTCCAGGATTGAACCTGGACTTGACAGCTTCACAATTATTGCACCATTGTCCTTAGTTATCATTTCATCATTCTGACACCATTCCGATTCACCCTCTTACTATACTCAAGAAATCCAAAACCCCAACCCATCTGATCTACTTTAACAGTTTTATATCTTCTAGACTCTTCAGTATATAAACCCACTTGTACTCTGTAATATTTTCTTAGTTTGAATATTAACTAAATCCTGTTCTATCCTCCAAAGTCTTTGCTTCACTCTGAAACCCCTCTCAGTCCTTAAGTTGAACTTAGGATTGTCTTCTGAACCTCTGTCTCAAAATTAAGGGACAAGACTCATACAGGGGCATAGCACATAAGCTGAAGCCAAAGTCCCTTACCCCTCCAACCCCCTCATGGATTCCTGACCCTTATGCCTTCCCCCACCTTAGGACTTGTTGGGAATTCCAGGATTGAACCTAGACTTGACAGTCAGATAGACAAGCAGTAGAGGCAGCAGTGAAGCCTCCTGATGTGAACTGTCAGCTGTTTTTCTTTACTTGCCCCTATTCATACTGTACATGTGACCACACCACATGGTCTGACCCTAATCTTAGGAGAGAGGTGTCAGATGGATGAATAAGCAAGTGGACTGTCAAGTCCGGGTTCAATCCCAGAATTCCTGGAGAGTCCAAAGTGCAGGGAAAGGCAAAGGGGGTCGGAGGGGCAAGGGACTTTGGCTTCAGCTTATGTGCTGTGCCCCTGTACAAGTTCTGTCCCTTAATTTAGAGGCAGAGGTTCAGAAGACAATCCTAAGTTCAACTTAAGGACTGAGAGAGGTTTCAGAGTAAAGTAGAGACTTTGAAGAATAGAACAGGATTTAGTCGATATTCAAACTAAGGAAATAAATATTACAGAGTAAGGTGGATTTATATACTGAAGAGTCCAGAAGATATAAAACTGTTAAAGTAGATCGGACAAATTGGGGTTTCAGGTTTCTGGAGTATAGTAAGATGATAAATTGGAATGGCATCAGAATGAGGGAATGATAACTGAGGATGATGGCACAATAATTGTGAAGCAGGGGGAAAGGGAATTATTGATAGGAACTGTAAATGTTATGGGATGCCAAATGAAAGGAACATATGTCAAAAGATAGCCGAGATAGGAGTACAAAAGTCCAGGATGGGAAATACAGGATTCAGGATATCAGATGAAGAAGAAAATCTTCTAAGGTAAAGTCCAGGGTGACGGGTTTGGGGTTTGATCATAAGGGGCTGGAAGTGTGTTGTATGGGTAGGGAAAGTTTTGGGATGTGGCATGGACTGCCCAACATGTCTTCTTATGTTTATAGTCTACACTCTAGGTGTGCTCTGCTACACCTAGACTAACTAACTGTGAAGGATTGGAAGAAGGTAGTATGGTCTGATGAGACTAAAATTGCCTAGGGTCAGATGGACACAAATGGGTGTGGAAAAAGCCAGCAGAGGGGCTCAGTGATAGGCTAGCAGAGGAAACAGTGAAGTTTGGAGGAGGTTCTTTGATGATGTGGGGCTGTATGACTTGGCAGGGAGTTGGACATGCTGCCAAGATTGATGGTAGGATGAATGGTGACCTTTACCTTCAAATTTTAAAGGATGAACTATATGATTCCCTGAGGTATCATGGTCTAAATCCTCCTGACATCATCTTTTAGCAGGACAATGACCCCAAGTACATATGCAAGAAGGTCAAGAAGTGGCTAGAGAAGCAGGATTTTAAAACCATGGTATGGCCTGCACAGTCTCCAGACCTTAACCCCATAGAGCATGCCTGGGGTTGCCTCAAAAGAAAGCTTGCAAAGTATGAACACCCTCCTAAAGGAATAGAGGAATTGTGGGAGAGAGTTCAGGTGGAGTGGGAGAGGATTTTAGCAGCAGAGTGTCAGAAGTTGATTGAAAGCATGCCTAGGAGGGTTGAGGCAGTGATTAAGGCCAAGGGAGGCTATACCAAGTACTGATATTTCCCAAATACCCTAATTTATCATAGAGTACATACATAAACCGTTGCAATGGTGTTACTGTTTTATAATTGGCATATTTCCACAGCCCCTGAAGCAAATCACATGACACAGGAATCAATTTGTAGCCAGGAGTGACTACTACAATGTGTGTTGCCAGAGCTAAGTGAGATTTTCACGCCCTTTTGTGATATGCTTTGCACATTGCATTTAGGCCAAACATTGCAACAATTACAGTTTATGGAGTCACTGTATATATCAACAAAATTCTTGCAAATCTGATTTCAGGGAGTGTAGAGGTACATTTTGGTGTCTACAGTAAAGAGTTCACATTGCTTGAATGGTCATTGGCTTGTGACAGCTTGTGGAGCCACAGCAACACTATGTAGCAGAGTGGACAGAGAAGCACTCACTAATGATAATCAGGAAATAGGAATAGAAACAAGAGGAGTTTGGATTATATGATGTAAGGAAGTGACAGAGCATCCCTAGTGGCTCAGGAATAATTACAAGCAAAGGATGATAGAGTGTGATAAGAGTCCACACAAGTTCCAGATTGATTCTGAACAGTTTTGCCTGGTAGTGGAGTGGAGGTACAAACTCTGGCATTCTCAATATGCAGAGGTATGAACTCTGACATTCCAGAAATGTGGAGTTGGTGTTCCAGTTCCAGAGTTCACTGTATTTTGTCACTCCCACTTGAGTGCATTCATAGTCCCATACCCCAAACAAATTTCCAGTGTTGTTCCTGAATGAGAGGCTTTGTAAGGATGTCTGCTACCATGTCATCTGTGGGAATGTAGTGGATGGCTCCTCCTTTTCCAACAAGGTTGTCTTGGACAAAGTGGTACTTCTGCTGGATGTACTTAGTCTGCACCCAGAATTGAGGATCATGGCTTAGGATGATAGTGTCCTGGTTGTTGCAGTGGAGGGCAGCTGGCCCCTTTTGTGGATGTCTGATTTTTTCAAAGAAGCTCTGAAGTCATGTAAGATGTTGTCCAGCAAAACTGAGTCTAATGTACTTCAACTCCGTGATGGAGAGTGCAACCATGCTCTGCTGTTTGCTTGACCAAGAAATAGCTCTGTGATTACTGAGGAAAAGGAATCCAGAGGTGGAGCAGGAGTTGTCTGGGTCCTGAGACCAACCTGCATTGGAGGACCCCTGAAAATCCATGTCCATAGATATCTTGGAGCTGTCAAAGCAGAGTTCCATGTCCTTGGTGGCTTGGAATATGTGTTTCACTGCTTCCTAGTGCATTTGCTTTGGTGCAGCACTGAACTGGCTGAGTGTTCTGACTGCATATGCAATGTCCAGACATATGTAATGTTGTAGTCTTTCTGTGGTCAATGGCTTGCAATGGCTTGCCAAGCTGTGGCAACACCACTGCTACATATATATAGTTTTTACTTCAGATTCCTCAGTTGTTCTTTGCCCTCTTTGGCAGTGGCTGAGTCTGGGCAATCACTTCCCTCTTATAGTTTTTGTCACCTCATGGGCATGCTCTTTGTGAGAGGCCATGTCCTGAGAATAGATGAGGATGTTGTCCAGACAGACTACAATGCAAACATCGAGCATATCAGCAAAGATGGTGTTTGTTATGGTAGAACTGTTTCAGCCCCTTTTTCTTTTCCTTCTCACATGACTCTGTACCATCACATGACCCCTTTCCTCTTTTGACCCTTTGTACAACTAGTGACTCCAGGCAAAGCCCCTGGCCTTATCTTTTTTCTTTCATATTCTATGACCTTCTGCCCAATGGTGTTTATCTCTCTTATCTCTAGTTACCTTTCTTGGACGATACCTACTTTGGATGCCTTGGTCTGTGTGCTGCCCCCTGTAGTATAAAGGCCTGTACTCTACTTGGTTGCAACCCAAGTTAGATCTATGCAATACATAGCTTAACCAGCTGTCTCTTGGTCTGAGAACTCACTTCACTGATTGGCCTATAGTCTGCCAGTAAAGACTTCTGATAGATCTTGCCCTACTTGACAATAGGGCTTGTTGGTGTTATCTGATCAAGCTCTCACATCCTCATCAGCATAACAGTGTTGATGAACCACTGGAAGGCCACCAGGGCATTGGTCAGGCCAAATGGCATCACAAGCCACTCATAGAAGCCATAGTGGGTGTGGAAGGCAGTCTTCCATTTGTCTTCAGACACAATGCAGACAAGGTGGTAGGTGTGCTGGAGATCAATTGTGGTATAGACTTTACTGTGGCTCAGAGAGTCAAGGAGGTTGAAGATGAGCAGAAGTGGGTAGTGGGCTTTCTTTGTGATTTTGTTGAGTCCCTGGAAGTCAATGCAAAGGCAGAGGGATCTGTCCTTCTTGCAGACAAAGAGGACTAGAGCCATGTGAGTGGAGGATGTAGGGTGGATGAAACCATTGGCAAGATGCTCATCGAGGAAGGTATGGAGGGAGGTGAGCTTGGTGGCAGAGAGGGGATAAAGAGTTCTGAGCAGAGGGGAGGCTCCTTCTTCCAGGTCAATTTTCAGGTCATGTTGGTGATGTGGAGCAGGCTGGAAGGCTTCATCTCCTCCAGGCTGTCCAGAGTTGTCAGAGGAGTGAAGCAGATTTTAGCTTCAACTCATATGTTGTGCCCTTGTGTCAAGTCCGGGTTCTTTCCCGGAATTCCCGGATAGTCTGGAGTTGTGGAGGAGGTGGGGTTTTGTGGGAATTCCTGAGAGGGGTCGGAGGGGTAAGGAACTGTGGCTTCAGCTTATGTGCTGCGCCCCTGTACGAGTTCGGTTCCTTAATTTAAGAGCGGAGGGTCGGAGGTTGGTCCTAAGGTCAACTTAAGGACTTAGAGAATCAGAAGGGAGAGGATCAGGAAGGAACAGGATTTAGTTGATATTCGAACTAAGGAAATATCAGAGAGTACACACAGGTTTATATACTGAAGAGTCCAGAAGATATAAAGATGTTAAAGTACTATCAGGCAAATCAGAGTTTCGGGTTTCCAGAGGAAAGGAAGGAATGAATTGGAATGGGGTCAGAATGGTAGAATGATGACTGAAGGCAATGGCGCAATAATTGCAAAGCAAGGGGGAAGGGAATTATCAATAGAAACTGTCAATGTCAAGAAGTGTCAAAGGAGAGTGACATATGTCAAGCGATAACCAAGATAGGGATACAAAAGTCCGAGACAGGAATACAAAAGTCTGGGACGGGAATGCAAAAGTCCGGGACGGGAATGCGGGAAGTCCGGGACGGGAAGTATGGGGTTCGGAATGTCTGATGAAAGAGAAATTGTCTAAGGTAAAGTATGAGGGCCGGGGTTCGGGATTTGGTCATAGGGGTTCGGAATTGGGCCGGATTGGTTAGGGAAGTTTCGGGATGTGACAGTATCCCCCTCTTAGGCACGAAGCCTTGAGTGCCTGGATAGGAGTCCGTGATAGGGAATAGAAGTATAGCGAAGTTCAAAAAGTGGCGATCGATCTGAGGTGCCTTGCGACCATTGACTGCTTGTTGTTTAGTTCCACCACCTAACATGTCTACTCACTCGCAATCCAATGATGAAATTGCCCACCTTCAGCAAGAGGAGGAAGAGCGCGCGCAGGAGTCCGCCCGGAGAATCCAGGAGGCCAGGGAGAAAAAGGCCCGGCGAGAGGCAGAGAAGTGCAAGGAGGCCAGGCAGAGGCTCGAGGAGGAGGCACGGAAAAAGGGGGAGGAGGACGAGAGGAGGAGGAAAGCGGAGGCAGAGGTCACGAGGGTCGCGGCCGAAAGATTGTGGCAGGGGTTGCAAGAGTCGCAGAGGCGCGGGGCGAGCAGTTCCTTGAGGGGGTCCGAGGTGGGGCCTTTGCAGGTGAGTGCGGGGAGGCCCGGGGTTTGGCTCCCCGGGGCTAATACTCCCTGTGCGGTTTGCGTGAGGGCGGGGGTACCATGTCCAGGCCCAAAAACCGGGAGGTCGCGGACGTGCGCGAGGTGCGCACAGGCACACTCATCGTGCCAGGAGGTCAGAGCAGGGAAGCGGGTGGCTGTGGAAGTGGCGTTGCCATGCGGGGGAAAGGACCAGAAGAGGTGGAGGCAGAAAAGTCCGGAAGTCCGGGAGGAGAGTGCAGGGGAGGACAAGGATGATGAGGAGCGCCGAGACGTGCTCGGGGCCCTGGCGGATGCTCTCAGTGCCCTACCAGAGTCCTATGAGGCCCAGAGGTGGGCCAACGAGGCATACCAGGGGGCCGTCGTGGCCCAACTATCGGGGATCCGGCAGGTGCTGTCGGACAGCCTGGCGGCCTTCCTGGTGGCTCAGGGGTCCCGATTTGGAGATTCCGGAGGAAGCTGGGGGGCATCAGAGTGGAAGGGGAAGGAGAGGGAGGATGGGGAGGAAGGTCAGGAGACAGATGGGGAGGATGGGGATGAGGAGAATAGGGATGGGGAAGTAGCGTAGTATCCCATCGGTTTCCTCATGTACCATTAGCATAGTTTTGTTTTGGCGAATCGAAAAATCGTATTTCTGCCCTCATCCGAGTGAACTAAGGGGTCCGGACTTTCCGGGATATGTGGAGTGAAAGTCCGAGACGAGTTCCAATGTGTGAGTGAGCTTGGTCGCGAGGATCCAGGAAGTTTCTTCATCAGTCCCTTCGTAACCCGCCCACTTTACCAGGTACAGGAGTTGGCAATTCCTGCATTGGCGGTCAATTTTGGAGTCTAGGATTTCAGAGATTTCATATTTGGACTCTCCGTCAACTTTGACTGGGGGAGGTGGGGGTTGGACCCGATTCAGGATGGTGTTCGGAGTTGCGGGTTCTAACTGGGAGATGTGGAAAACGGGGTGGAC
The DNA here is from genome assembly GCA_014904945.1 of Gyrodon lividus. Taxonomy (NCBI): domain Eukaryota; kingdom Fungi; phylum Basidiomycota; class Agaricomycetes; order Boletales; family Gyrodontaceae; genus Gyrodon; species Gyrodon lividus. The sequence continues at coordinate 247,910 of MU127442.1, forward strand.
AGCGCACATGGAGTCCAGGAGTCGGAGGGTGAAGGACAGAGGTCTGGCTTGGGCGATGATGGGATAGGGGCCGAGGTTCTTCTCTGAGAGTTTCTTGGAAGGGCAAGTGGAACGGAAATACTTCGCCTTGATGAATGCTTGGTCTCCGATCCAGAAGTCCGGTGCCGGAAGTCGTCGGGAATCCGTGGGTCCTTGGTAGCGTTGCTGAGCATGGCCCATTTCCGTGCATAGGAATTCGTGGAGTTCCTGTAGGTTGACTGCATATTCGTGGGCATGGGATGAGGTCAGATCCCTTTCGGGGTAGACCGAGAGGTTAGGGTGGTAGCCTTTGTTAGCAAAGAATGGGGATACTCCTGTGGTAGCGCTAGGGGCATTATTGTAAGCGAATTCTGCGAGGGGTAGGAGTTCTGACCAATTGTCCTGTTGGTAGTTGCAGTAGATTTGGAGGTACTGCTCGAGGGTCTGGTTTGCCCGTTCCGTTTGCCCGTTGCCTTCAGGATGGTATCCTGAAGTGAAGTGAAGTCAGATGTCAAGGGCTTTCCTGAGGGAATGGAAGAAGTGAGAGACAAACTCAGAACCCCGGTCAGAGGTGATATGGGAGGGAACTCCATGCTTGGAAAACACATGGAGCAGGAGTAGTTTCACGAGGCTCAGAGAGTTGATAGTGTCATGAGTGGGAATGAATATGGATTGTTTGGAAAGGCAGTCGATGACTATGAGGATTGCGGTATATCCGCTGGAGGACGGGAGTTGTTCGATGAAGTCCATGGAAATGGAGTTCCAGGGCTTTTTGGGGATTGGGAGTTGCTTGAGCATTCCGTAGGGGCGGTGTCTCGGAGTTTTAGCTCAGGCACAGGAAGTGCAGGAGCTGACATAGTCCTTGACAAAGGTGCAGAGGCCTGGCCAGGTGTATTCCCAGTGGACGAGCTCTAATGTCCTGTTCTGCCCAAAATGTCCGGATAGGGGGTGGTCGTGCTTGTACCGGAGAATGTGAAGACAGAGGTCCTTAGCTTCTGGGACAAAGATGCAATTGTCGAGGGTCAGGAAACCTTTGGGGTTGACAGCCCACCAGGAGTCTGATGAGTCCGAAAGATGGAGGGAAGCTATGGGGTCGGAGGACAGGGAATCTAGGATGTCCTTGTGAATGTCTTCAATGTCAAGCAGGGACAAGGCCCGGAGGACCAGGGCAAGTAGGATAGTGGCTCGTAGGGACGAGGCAAGCTGTTCCTGTGTGAACACCAAACGGAGGTTATGGGGATTGACGCGAGCATAGTCCTTATCCCCCTCTTTCGGGTAGATGTCCCAGCATCTAGTGAGGGAGTTGGGCTTAGCTCCTAAGCGTCTGGGGCGGAATCGGATGACGAGGTTGAACTGGGATAGGAATTCCGACCAGCGGGCGTGCCGGCGGGTCAGGACTTTGGAGGTGGAGAAATATTCCAGATTTTTGTGGTCAGTAACAACGTCAATAGGGGTGCTGGAACCTTCAAGATAGTGATGCCAATGCTGGAAAGCTTCATGGATAGCAAGGAGCTCCTTATCATGAGTGTCGTAGTTGAGTTCTGGTGCTGTCAGGGTGCGGGAGTAGAATGTGACGGGGCAGAATTCCTCGTTTGGACAATGGATTGAGAATATTCCCGCGATAGCGTAGTCTGAAGCATCAGTTTTGACTGTGATAGGACAGTCCGGAATCCAGTGAGTAAGGATAGGGGCTCGGGTGAAAGCGTCTTTGAGTTGGGTGAAGGCGGAGTGGCAGGAGTTGTCGAAGTTCCAAGGGGCGTTTTTCCGAGTGAGTCGTGTGAGCGGAACAATGATATTGGAGTAGTTGAAGATGGAACAATGGTAGAAGTTGGCAAAACCGAGGAAGGACTGGATGTCCTTGACTTTCCGGGGTTTGGGCCAATCTCGGACTGCCTGGACTTTCTCCGGGGACATGGCAAGCCCCTGGGGAGAGAGACGATAGCCCAGGTATTCAATGGAGTCCAAGTGCCACTCACACTTTTCCGGTTTGGCATAAAGTCCGTGTTTCTGGAGACGCCGGAGGACTTCCCAGACATGTTCTTTGTGAGAAGCCATGTCGTTGGAGTAGATGAGGATGTCGTCGAGGTAAACCACAATGCAGACATCTAGGAGGTCCATGAAGATGCTATTGACAAACCGCTGGAAGGCCGCCGGGGCATTGGTGAGCCCAAAGGGCATCACCAGCCACTCGTACGAGCCATAGTGAGTCCAGAAGGCGGTTTTCCACTCATCCCTGGGAGGGACATGGACAAGGTGGTATGCATGACAGAGGTTGATCTTTGTGTATACCTTGGCGTGGCTAGGGGAATCGCGAAGGTCGGAGGTCAGGGGTAAGGGATAGTGGTCTTTTTTCGTGATTTTGTTGAGTCCTCGGAAATCGACACAGAGATATAGGGATCTGTCCTTCTTGCAGACAAAGAGGACAGGAGCACCATGGGCAGATTTGGACTGCCGGATGAAGCCGTAGTTGAGGTGTTCGTTTATCAATTCCTGGAGGGACTTGAGTTCTGTAGCAGAGACCAGGTAGACAGTTCCGAGAGGAGGGGAAGCACCTTCCTCTAAGTCAATCTTGAGATTGAATTCCCTGTGGGGCGGAAGGGTATCAGCCTTGCGCTTACTGAAGACATTGGGGAAATTGTGATAGTCCAGAGGGACAGAGGAAAGATCGACTTCTTCAGGGGTCTCGGAAATTCCGGAGTTCCGGGATACGGAACAGAGTTTGGAGTCCTGGGGACAGAGGTGAATGCTGAACTGCTTGGAACCATCGAGTTTGCACGTGCGCACAAAGGCAGCAGCATTGACAAATGAGATGTGAGGAGCTTTGCAAGGCGGCTTGTTGGGAGTGTCGGAGTGAGATGGGGGACCAGGGACCAGAATCTCCGGAGGTGACGTCAGGGGCATTGGCAAGTCTTGAGCTGGTGTTCGGAAAGTGATACTACCCAGTACCCAGTCAATTGACGGATTGTAGCGGGTGAGCCAGTTATGTCCTAGAACGAGGGAACAAGATGAATCCAATGGAGTAACATAAAATGTATCGGAGGTGACAAAGCTGGAAGGGAAACAAATGGAAAGGTCAACAGCACAGGTAATTGTAGAATTGGAAGTACCATCAAAAAGTTTCAATGAAATTGGAGGAACGGAATATGTTGGAAAATGATGCTTGTCAACAAAAGTAGTATCAATGAAACAATCAGTAGATCCACAATCTAACAAAGCAGGAAAAGTGGAAATTTCGGAAAAGTCAGGAAGAGAAACAAGAGGCATAAGGGCCTTGGGATCATAAAGAGTGGACACGTTGAGACGGGTCTCCATAGGTGCACAGTGGGATTCAATGCAGCCTCCTTCCTGTGTGGAGTCTGGAAGGCTGCACCCTAATTTTTTTTGCTTCAGGGGTAGAGGCCTCTGGTTTGGCTTTTGGAGTGGGAGAGGTTTTTGCTGCGCGGGCTTTGGATGCGCGGGAAGTGGACTTCTGGCAGTCCTTAGCTACATGTTCGGTGGCTCTGCAGAACATGCACAGCTTGAGGTCAAAGTGGCATTTGCATTCCTCGGAGGTGAGGCATGCATCCTTCCTGAGTTTGCTGGAGAGGTCCAATGCGGGTTTCGGGATAGGGGCAGAGGACTTTGACGCAGAGGTTGATGTATGACGAGCGGAAAAGCTTCGGAATTGTTCGGCAACATTGGGGCCTCAACGCAAGGTCAGCAGGGAGTGCAGGGTGTCTTCTGGGGCTGCCTCTGACTGAGCTGCATTGATGCTTTGCATACTGCATGTTTGGGCACGAGTCTGGATAGTTCTAGACATGCGGATAAGATATGATGTTAGCAAACTCGGAGAGGTTTGAGTTTGAATATACTGTCAAGTCTGGGTTCAATCCTGGAATTCCTAGAGAGTCCGGAGCACGCAGAAGGGCGGGAATTCCTGAGGGGGGTCGGAGGTGTAAGGAACTTTGGCTTCAGCTTATGTGCTGTGCCCCTGTACGAGTTCTGTTCCTTGATTTCGGAGCGGAGGCTTGGAGATCAATCCTAAGGTCAACTTAAGGACTGAGGGGGTTCAGAGTGAAGCAGATCAGGAGAGAATGGGATCTAGCCAATATCCAAACTAAGGAAATATTGGAGAGTACAAGCGGGTTTATATACTGAAGAGTCCAGAAGATATAAAGATGTTAAAGTATGTTGGACGAATTGGAGTTTCGGGTTTCCGGAAGAAAGTAAGGAATGAATTGGAATGGCGTCAGAATGGGAGAATAATGACTGAAGGCAATGGCGCAATAATTGCAAGGCAAGGGGAAAGGGAATTATTGATAGGAACTGTAGATGTCAAGAAGTGTCAAAGGAAAGTGACATATGTCAAGAGATAGCTGAGATAGAAATACGAAAGTCTGGGACGGGAATGCGGAAAGTCCGGGATGGGAATGCAGCCGTCCAGGACGGGAAATATGGGGTTTGGAATGTCCGATGAAAGAGAAATCTTTTAAGGTAAAGTCTGAGGCTCGGGATTTGGGATTTGATCATAGGGGGTCGGAATTGGGCCAGATGGGTTAGGGAAGTTTTGGGATGTGACACAGAAGACAATTCTAAGTTCAACTTAAGGACTGAGAGGGTTTTCAGAGTGAAGCAAAGACTTCAGAGGATAGAACAGGATTTAGTCAATGTTCAAACTAAGGAAATATCACATAGTACAGGTGGGTTTATATACTGAAGAGTCTGGAAGATATAAAACTGCTAAAGTATATCAGATGAATTGGGGTTTCGGGTTTCCTGAGTATAGTAAGAGGGTGAATCAGAATGGCATCAAAATGATGGAATGATAACTAAGGACAATGGCGCAACAATTGTGAAGCAGGGGGCAGGGAGTTATCAATAGGAACTGAAAGTGTCAAGGGATGTCAAAGGAAAGGAACATATGTCAAGAGATAGCTGAGATAGGAGTACAAAAGTCTGGGATGGGATTTGGGATATTGTCACAGCCCGAAACTTCCCTAGCCCATCCGGCCCAATTCCGAACCCCTATGACCAAATCCCAAATCCCGGGCCTTGGACTTTACCTTAGATGATTTCTCTTCCATCAGACTTTCCAAACCCCGTACTTCCCATCCTGGACTTTCCACATTCTTGTCCCAGACTTTCCGTATTCCCGTCCCGGACTTTCGTATTCCTATCTTGGCTATCTCTTGACATATGTCACTTTCCTTTGACACTTCTTGACATTTACAGTTCCTATTGATAATTCCCTTCCCCCTTGCTTTGAAATTATTGTGCCATTGCCTTCAGTCATTATTCTCCCATTCTGACACCATTCCGATTCATTCCTTCCTTTCTTCCGGAAACCCAAAACTCTGATTCGTCCAACATACTTTAACATCTTTATATCTTCCAGACTCTTCAGTATATAAACCTGCGTGTACTCTCTGATATTTCCTTAGTTCAAATATCAACTAAATCCCGTTCTTTCCTGATCCCCTCTGAACTTCCTCGGTCCTTAAGTTGATCTTAGGATTGATCTCTACCTCTGACCCTCCGCCCCAAAATCAAGGAACAGAACTCGTACAGGGGCGCAGCACATAAGCTGAAGCCAAAGTTTCTTACCACTCCGACCCCCCTCAGGAGTTCCTGCCAAACCTCGCTTTCTCCGCACTCTGGACTATCCGGGAATTCCGGGAATGAACCCGGACTTAACAGATATCAGGTCAAGGTGAAAATCTTCTAAGGTAAAGTCCAGGGTTTGGAATTTGATCATAAGAGGTCAGAAACATGTCATATGGGTAGGGAAAGTTTTGGGATGAGACAGAGCTCACCCATGTATGTGATGAGATGTGGTTGACCATGGAAAGGATAGTGCAGATGGAGGAACATTGGTCCCCTGAGGACATCCTTGCAGAGATCCAATCCTCCAACAGGAATTCTAGATACCAGTGGCCATTCATACAGTGTATTTGTATTCTACTCTGTAGAAATGTTCATAGACACTGCCAACTTGGATAATAAGTGAGGGAGGTCCCCCTGTCTGACCTAATCACATCTGTGAACTCCCACCCCCTCATGGACATTATTGTTATGCTGATGAGGTCGTGAGAACTCAATCAGATAACACCAACGTGTCCTAGGGTCGAGTAGGACGATCTAATTCAGAAGTCTTTACTGGCAGACTATAGGCCAATCGGTGAAGTAAGTTCTCAGACCAAGAGATAGCTTGTTAAGCTATGTATTGCATAAATCTAACTTGGGTTGTAACCAAGTAGAATACTGGTCTTTATACTACTGAGGATGGCGCACAGACCAAGGCAACCTAAGTAGGTATTGTCCAAGAAAGGTAACTAAAGATAAGAGGGATATGTGCCATAGGGCGGAATGTCATGGAACTTCATGGGAGAAGAAAAGAAGCGAGATAAGACCAGGGGTTTTACCTGGAGTCACTGGTTGTACAAAAGGCCATAAAAGGAAATGGGGAGTCATGTGATGATACAAAGTCACGTGAAGAGGGGTAAGAATGGTTCTACCATAACAATTATCCCTCATATGGTAGGCTAGGCAAACCCTGTCAGAAACCGAATGTGGCACCCCATGCCAAAGTACCTTTTTAGAAATTCCCAGTAGGGTGCCAGGCCAATACCCCAGCCTGACCCCAATGCTATCCAACTCTATGTGTAGGTCAGGATCCCCCCTATGGTAGCCAACATGTCCAACCATTGAGCCCTATAGTTGATATCCTGATGGAAAGGGGTGGCCTGATTGATGATGACCGACATTACCAAATATACCAAGAACCACTCAGAAAGGATCACCCCCATTTCCATGTCTTCAGTGAACTCAGCCAGTTTCAGCAGGGCTGCCAAAAGGACTGCAGTCTGTAGGGAGCTAGCTCTGAGCCATTCCCAAGGTCCAGAATCACCATGGGAGTCTTTGAGGAGGGCTGATACATCGGGTTGATGTCTAAATCACTAGTTCTATCAGGATGCCTTTGGTGTGAATGAAGCCAAAAGGTTCTTACCACCAAGCCACAGATAATTTGATTGTATCCATGATCTGTCCCTCAAACAGGGCCTGTGTCACATCCCGAAACTTCCCTAACCCATCCGGCCCAATTCCAAACCCCTATGACCAAATCCTGAATCCTGGCCCTCAGACTTTACCTTAGACAATTTCTCTTTCATTGGACATTCCGAACCCCATACTTCCCATCCCGGACTTTCCGCATTCCCGTCCTGGACTTTTGTATTCCTATCTCGGTTATCTCTTGACATATGTCACTTTCCTTTGACACTTCTTGACATTTACAGTTCCTATCGATAATCCCCTTCCCTCTTGCCTCGCAATTATTGCGCCATTGCCTTTATTCTCTCATTCTGACACCATTCCGATTCATTCCTTCCTTTCTTCTGGAAACCCGAAACTCCAATTTGTCCAACATACTTAAACATCTTTATATCTTCTGGACTCTTCAGTATATAAACCTGCGTGTACTCTCTGATATTTCCTTAGTTCAAATATCAACTAAATCCCGTTCTTTCCTGATCCCCTCTGAACTTCCTCGGTCCTTAAGTTGATCTTAGGATTGATCTCTACCTCTGACCCTCCACCCCAAAATCAAGGAACAGAACTCATACAGGGGCGCAGCACATAAGCTGCAGCCGAAGTTCCTTACCACTCTGACCCCCCTCAGGAATTCCCGCCAACCCCACTTTCTCCACACTCCAGACAATCCGGGAATTTGGGGAATGAGCCCGGACTTAACAGCCTGGTCAGTCCTCCAAGACCTGGAGTTGCTGATGCTCCTAAATAAATCCAGAAATAGCAATTCCAGGTTTCGGGAACAGTCCCACTGCCCGAAGTCATCAATGAGGCATCTATGGAAATTTAACTTGGGGAGCTCACCTGGAACTCTTCGGATAGTACCCCAGGCAATACTGACGGGCTGTCCATCCATTGGCAAACCCAAGACATACAAGTTGCCCATACCTCAGCCCATTGGAGACCTATGGAATCACTCATCCCTTGGTACACCCTCACCACCATTCCATGGGCCCACCCATTACTGATGAAATCCTATTAAAATATCTCTTGGCCCATCTAACACCTGTGGGTCACCCATCCCTTGGCCCATCTGTGATGTTTGGGTTGCCCCTCCCTCAGGCTGCCCAAGACCTCCAGGCCATCCATCCATTGGCCTACCCAAGACATATGGATCATCCATACCTCAGCCCACTGGAGACCTATGGGATCACTTATCCCTCGGCACACCCTCACCACCATTCCATGGGCCCACCCATTACTAACAAATATCCCTTGGCCCATCCAACACCTGTGGGTCACCCCTCCCTCAGCCAACCCAAAACCTACTGGTCACCCATCCCTTGGCCCATCCATAACTTTTGGGTCACCCCTTCTTTGGCCCACCCAAGACCTATGGGGCTCAGCCCACCTGAGATCTATGAGGCATGCATTCCTCAGCCCATCCAACACCTATGGGTCACCTATCCCTCAGCCCATCCAACACCTATGGGTTACCCCTCCCTCAGCCCATCTGACACCTACCAGTCACCCAAGACCTATGGGTCACCCCTCCCTTGGCCCATCCATGACTTGTGGATCACCCCTCCCTCAGCCCACCCAAGACCTACAGGTTTCACATTCCTCAGCCCATCCAACACCTATGGGTCACCCATCCCTTGGCCCACCCAACACCTATGGGGCTCACATTCCTCAGCCCATCTGACACCTACTGGTCACCCATCCCTTGGCCCACCCAAGACCTTCTGGTCACCCATCCATCAGCCCATCCATGACTTTTGGATCGCCCCTCCCTTGGCCTACCCAAGACCTACAGGGAATGCATTCCTTGGCCCATCCAACACCTACCAGTCACCCATCCCTCAGCCCACCTGAGGCCTATGGGGTCACTCATCCCTTGGCCCATTTATATCACACAAAACCACCACATATTGACTCACCCATCACTCAAAATACCCTTACTAAAAATAACCCTTTGACCAACTCATATCACACAGGATTTTTATTACATCTCAGCCCATCCATGCCCTACGAGTGCAACTCATAGGTTGGCTGATGATTGGCTGGCCTGTGAGCCATGGCTTTATGTGCAAACCATGGAACTTCATGGATCACTGTATGAACCCAAATGCACATCCAGCACCATTTGTTGTGTTTTTACCAATTTCTATGTTGACCATTCAGACATCAGGAAAATGGTGAAGAAATGGGTTAGCCATATATAGGATTATCATTTATAAATACCCCACAATTAACATCAGAATGATACACACCTAGCTCATGTCAGATAATCCAGGACTGGGATGAGAATATAGATCAAAACTGTCACATCGCGAAACTTTCCCAACACATCCGACACAATTCTGGCCCCTTATGATCAAATCCCGAACCCCAAGCCCTGGACTTTACCTTAGAAGATTTCTCCTTCATCTGATATTCTGAATCCCGTATTTCCCATCCCAGACTTTTGCATTCCTATCTCGGATATCTCTTGATATATGTTCCTTTCCTTTGACATCCCTTGACATTTACAGTTCCTATTGATAATTCTCTTTCCCCCTGCTTCACAATTATTGTGCCATCACCCTCAGTTATTATTCCATCATTCTGATGCCTTTGCAATTCATCCTCTTTGTTCTGGAAACCCAAAACCCTGATTTGTCTGAAATACTTTAACATCTTTATATCTTCCGGACTCTTCAGTATATAAACCCACTTGTACTCTCCAATATTTCCTTAGTTCAAATATCCTGTTCTATCCTGTGAAGTCTCTACTTCACTCTGAAACCTCCTTCAGTCCTTAAGTTGATCTTAAGATTGTCTTCTGACCCTCTCCCTTGAAATTGAGGAACAGAACTCATACAGCGGCACAGCACATAAGCTGAAGCCAAAGTTCCTTACCCCTCCGACCCCCTTTGCCTTTCCCTGCACTTTGGACTCTCTGGGAATTCTGGGAATCCCGGAATTCCTGGATAGTCCAGAGTGCATGAAAGGGCAAAATCAGTTGGGAATCCCTGAGGGGGGGGTTGGAGGGGCAAGGGACTTTGGCTTCAGCTTATGTGCTGTGCCCCTGTACAAGTTCTGTTCCTTGATTTCAGAGTGGAGGGTCGGAGGTCAATCCTAAGGTCAACTTAAGGACTGAAGCAGGTTCAGAGTGAAGCAGATCAGGAGAGAATGGGATTTAGTTGATATTTGAACTAAGGAAATATCAGAGAGTACAAGCGGGTTTATATACTGAAGAGTCCGGAAGATATAAAGATGTTAAAGTATGTCGGACAAATCAGAGTTTTGGGTTTCTGGAAGAAAGTAAGGAATGAGTTGGAATGGCGTCAGAATGGTGGAATAGTGACTGAGGGCAATGGTGCAATAATTGTGAAGCAAGGGGAAAGGGAATTATCGATAGGAACTGTAGATGTCAAGAAGTGTCAAAGGAGTCTGACATATGTCAAGAGATAACTGAGATAGGAATATCAAAGTCAGGGACGGGGATATGAAAGTCTGGGACGGGAATGTGGAAAGTCCAGGATGGGAATGCGGAAAGTCCGGGATGGGAAGTACAGGGTTCGGAATGTCCGATGAAAGAGAAATTGTCTAAGGTAAAGTCCGAGGGCCGGGATTTGGGATTTGGTCATAGGGGTTCGGAATTGGGCCAGATGGGTTAGGGAAGTTTCGGGATGTGACAGAGGTTGCGAGGGTTGCAGGTGAAAGATTGCAGCAGGGGTCACAGGAGTCGCAGAGGTGCGGGGCGAGCGGGTCACTGAAGGGGTCTGAGGTGGGGTTGTTGCAGGTGAGTGCAGGGAGGCCCGGGGGTTGGCTCCCTGGGGCCAATACTCCTTGCATGGCCTGTGTGAGGGCGGGGGTACCGTGTCCAGGCCCAAAGACTGGGAGGTCACGGACATGCGCGAGGTGCTCACAGGCACACTTGTCGTGCCAGGAGGCTGGAGCGGGGAAGCGGGCGGCCACGGAAGTGGCATCGCTGCGCGGGGGGAAGGACCAGAAGAGGCGGAGGCAGAAGAGTCCGGAGAGAGTGAAGAAGGGGGTGAGGAGGATGAAGAAGATGAGGAGGACGAGGAGCGCTGGGATGTGCTCGGGGCCCTTTCGGAGTCCTATGAGGCCAAGAGATGGGCCAACGAGGCCTATCAGGGGGCTGTCGTGGCCCAGCTGTCGGGAATCTGGCAGGTACTTTCGGATGGCCTGGCGGCTTTCCTGGTGTCTTGGGGATCCCAGTTCAGGGAGTCCGGAGAAGGCTGGGGGGCATCAGAGTGGAAGGGGAAGGAGAGGGATGAAGGTCAGGGGACAGATGCAGGGGATGGGGATGAGGAGGAGGGTGAGGGTGAGGAGGGGGGTGAGGAAGATGGAGCTGGGGAGGTAGTTTAGTGTCTCCCATCAGTCTCCTTATGTACAATTAGCATAGTTTTGTTTTTTGGCGAATCCAAACTCGTGTTTCCACCCTCATCCAAGTGAATTAAGGGGTCCGGACTTTCCAGGATATGTGGAGTGAAAGCCCGAGACGAGTTCTGATGCATGAGCAAGCTTGGTCGCGAGGATCCAGGAAGTTTCTTCATCAGTCCCTTCGTAACCCACCCACCTTACCAGGTACAGGAGTTGGCAATTCCTGCATTGACGGTCAATTTTGCAGTCTAGGATTTCGGATACTCCTGTGGTAGTGCTAGGGGCATTATTGTAGGCAAATTCCGCAAGGGGCAGGGGTTCCGACCAATTGTCCTGTTGGTAGTTGCAGTAGATTTGGAGATACTATTCGAGGGTCTGGTTTGCCCGTTCCGTTTGCCCGTTGCCTTCGGGATGATATCCTGAAGTGAAGTGAAGTCGGATGTTGAGGGCTTTCCTGAGGGAACAGAAGAAGTGAGAGACCAACTCGGAACCCTGGTCAGAGTTGATATGGGAGGGAACTCCATGCTTGGAAAACACGTGGAGTAGGAATAGTTTCGCAAGGCTTGGAGAGTTGATAGTGTTGTGAGTGGGAATGAATATGGATTGTTTGGAAAGGCAGTCGATGACTATGAGGATTGCAGTATATCTGCCGGAAGACGGGAGTTGTTCGATGGAGTCCATGGAAATGGAGCTCCTGTCACATCCTGAAACTTCCCTAACCAATCCGGCCCGATTCCGAACCCCTATGACCAAATCCCGAACCCTGGCCCTCATACTTTACCTTAGACAATTTCTTTTTCATCGGACATTCCAAACCCTGTACTTCCCGCCCCGGACTTTCCGCATTCCTGTCCTGGACTTTCGTATTCCCGTCCCGGACTTTCGTATCCCTATCTCGGTTATCGCTTGACATATGTCACTCTCCTTTGACACTTCTTGACATTTACAGTTCCTATCAATAATTCCCTTCCCCCCTGCTTCGCAATTATTGCGCCATTGTCTTCAGTCATCATTCTACCATTCTGACGCCATTCTGATTCATTCCTTCCTTTCCTCCGGAAACCCGAAACTCCGATTCGCCCAATAGTACTTTAACATCTTTATATCTTCCAGACCCTTCAGTATATAAACCCGCGTGTACTCTCTGATATTTCCTTAGTTTGAATATCAACTAAATCCTGTTCCTTCCTGATCCTCTCCCTTCCGATCCTCTAAGTCCTTAAGTTGACCTTAGGACCAGCCTCCGACCCTCTGCTCTTAAATTAAGGAACCGAACTCGTACAGGGGCGCAGCACACAAGCTGAAGCCACAGTTCCTTACCCCTCCGACCCCTCTCAGGAATTCCCGCAAAACCCCACCTCCTCCGCAACTCCAGACTATCCAGGAATTCCGGGAAAGAACCTGGACTTGACAGTTCCAGGGCTTTTCGGGGATTGGAAGTTGCTTGAGCATTCCATAGGGGCGGTGTCTTGGAGTTTTGGCTCGGGTGCAGGAAGTGCAGGAACTGACATAGTCCTTGACGAAGGTGCAAAGGCCTGGCCAGGTGTATTCCCGGTGGACAAGCTCTAATGTCCTGTTCTGCCCAAAATGTCTGGATAGGGGGTGGTCGTGCTTGTATTGGAGAATGCAAAGATGGAGGTCCTTAGCTTCTGGAACAAAGATGTGATTGTCGAGGGTCAGGAAACCTTCGGGGTTGACAACCCACTGGGAATCCGACAAGTCCAAAAGATGGAGGGAAGCTATGGGATTGGAGGACAGGGAATCTAGGATGTCCTTGTGAATGTCTTCGACGTCAAGCAGGGACGAGGCATGGAGGACTGGGGCGAGTAGGATAGTTGCTCGTAGGGATGAGGCGAGCTGTTCCTGGGTGAAGGTTATGGGGATTGACGCAAGCATAGTCCTTATCCCCCTCTTTGGGGTAGACGTCCCAGCATCTGGTGAGGGAGTTGGGTTTAGCTCCTAAGCGTCCAGGGCGGAAGCGGATGACGAGATTGAACTGGGATAGGAATTCTGACCAGTGGGCTTGCCGGCGGGTCAGGACTCTGGAGGTGGAGAAGTATTCCAGGTTTTTGTGGTCAGTAACAACGTTGATAGGGGTGCTGGAACCTTCAAGATAGTGACGCCAATGCCGGAAAGCTTCATGGATAGCAAGGAGCTCCTTATCATGAGTGTCGTAGTTGAGTTCCGGGGCTGTCAGGGTACAGGAGTAGAATGCAATGGGGCAGAATTCCTCGTCCGGACACCGGATCTAGAGGATTCCCACAATAGCATAGTCCAAAGCGTCAGTTTTGACCGTGATAGGACAGTCCGGAATCCAGTGAGTAAGGATAGGGGCTCAGGGGAAGGCGTCTTTGAGTTGGGTGAAGGCAGAGCAGCAGGAATCGTTGAAGTTCCACGGGGCATTTTTCCGAGTGAGTCAGGTGAGCAGAACAACAATATTGGAGTAGTTGAAGATGAAACAATGGTAGAAGTTGGCGAAACCGAGGAAGGACTGAATGTCCTTGACTTTCCGGGGTTTGGGCCAATCTCGGACTGCCTGGACTTTCTCCAGGGACATGGTCAGTCCCTGGGGAGAGAGACAGTAGCCCAGGTATTTGATGGAGTCCGAGTGCCACTCACATTTCTCCAGTTTGGCATAAAGTCCGTGTTTCCAGAGATGCTGGAGGACTTCCCGGACATGTTCTTTGTGAGAAGCCATGTCGTTGGAGTAGATGAGGATGTCGTCGAGGTATACCACAATGGAGACATCTAGGAGGTCTGTGAAGATGCTATTGACAAAGCACTGGAAAGCCGCCGGGGCATTGGTGAGCCCAAAGGGCATCACCAGCTACTCGTACGAGCCATAGCGAGTGTCACATCCCAAAAATTCCCTAACCAACCCGACCCGATTCCGAACCCCTATGACCAAATCCCGAATCCCAGCCCTCGGACTTTACCTTGGACAATTCTCTTTCATCGGACATTCCAAACCCTGTACTTCCCATCCCGGACTTTCTGCATTCCCATCCCGGACTTTCATATCTCCGTCCCGGACTTTCGTATCCCTATCTCGGTTATTGCTTGACATATGTCACTCTCCTTTGACACTTCTTGACATTTACAGTTCCTATCGATAATTCCCTTCCCCTTGCTTCGCAATTATTGCGCCATTGCCTTCAGTCATCACTCTACCATTCTGACGCCATTCTGATTCATTCCTTCCCTTCCTCCAGAAACCCGAAACTCTGATTCGTCCGATAGTACTTTAACATCTTTATATCTTCTGGACCCTTCAGTATATAAACCCGCGTGTACTCTCTGATATTTCCTTCAGTTCGAATATCAACTAAATACTGTTCCTTCCTGATCACCTCCTTTCCAATCCGCTAAGTCCTTAAGTTGACCTTAGGACCAACCTCCGACCCTCCGCCCTTAAATTAAGGAACCGAACTCGTACAGGGGCGCAGCACATAAGCTGAAGCCACAGTTCCTTGCCCCTCCGACACTTCTCAGGAATTCCCGCAAACCCCGCCACCTCCGCAACTCCGAAACATCCGGGAATTCCAGGAAAGAACCGGACTTGACAGCGAGTCCAGAAGGCAGTTTTCTACTCATCCCCACGAGCGACGCAGACAAGGTGGTATGCATGGCGGAGATCAATCTTTGTGTATACCTGTTAAGTCCGGGTTCATTCCCGGAATTCCCAGATTGTCCGGAGTGCGGAGGAAGCGGGATTTGGCGGGAATTCCTGAGGGGGGTCGGAGTGGTAAGGAACTTCAGCTTCAGCTTATGTGCTGCGCCCCTGTACGAGTTCTGTTCCTTTATTTCGGAGCGGAGGGTCAGAGATAGAGATCAATCCTAAGATCAACTTAAGGACTGAGGAAGTTCAGAGGGGATCAGGAAAGAACAGGATTCAATTAATATTTGAACTAAGGAAATATCAGAGAGTACATGCAGGTTTATATACTGAAGAGTCCGGAAGATATAAAGTATGTCGGACGAATCAGAGTTTCGGGTTTCCGGAAGAAGGGAAGGAATGAATCGGAATGGCATCAGAATGGTAGAATAATGATTGAAGGCAATGGCGCAATAGTTGTGAAGCAAGGGGGAAGGGAATTATCAATAGGAACTGTAAATGTCAAGAAGTGTCAAAGGAAAGTGACATATGTCAAGAGATAGCCAAGATAGTCCGGGACAGGAATACGCAGGGTCTGGGGTGGGAATGCAGAAAGTCCGGGATGGGGAGTACGGGGTTTGGAATGTCCAATGAAAGAGAATTTGTCCAAGGTAAAGTCCAAGGGCCAGGATCCAGGATTTGATCATAGGGGTTCGGAATTGGGCTGGATGGGTTAGGGAAGTTTCGGGATGTGACAATACCTTGGCGCGGCTAGGGGAATTGAGGAGGTGGGAGATCAGGGGTAAGGGATAGCGGTCTTTTTTTGTGATTTTGTTGAGTCCTCAGAAATCGACACAGAGGCGGAGGGATCCGTCCTTCTTGTGGACAAAGAGGACAGGAGTGCCATGGGTGGATTTGGACTGGCAGATGAAGCCGTAGTTGAGGTGTTCATCTATGAATTCCCGGAGGGACTTGAGTTCTGTAGCAGAAACCGGGTAAACAGTCCCAAGAGGAGGAGAAGCACCTTTCTCTAAGTCAATCTTGAGATCAAATTCCCTGTGGGGTGGAAGGGTATCAGCCTTGTGCTTACTGAAGACATTGGGGAAATTGTGATAGTCCAGAGGGACAGAGGAAAGATCGACTTCTTCAGGGGTTTCAGAAATCCTGGAGTTCTGGGATACGGAACAGAGTTTGGAGTCCTGGGGACAGAGGTGAATGCTGAACTGCTCAGAACCATCGAGTTTGCACGTGCACACAAAGGCAGCAGCATTGACAAACGAGATGCGAGGAGCTTTGCGAGGCGGCTTGTCGGGAGTGTCAGAGTGAGATGGGGGACCAGGGTCCGGAATCTCCAGAGGTGACGTCAGGGGCATTGGCAAGTCTTGAGCTGGTGTTCGGAAAGTAATACTGCCCAGTACCCAGTCAATTGACGGATTGTAGCGGGTGAGCCAGTTGTGTCCTAGAACAAGGGAACAAGATGAATCCAACGGAGCAACATAAAATGTATCAGAGGTGACAAAGCCGGAAGGGAAACAAACGGAAAGGTCAACAGCACAGGTAATTGTAGAATTGGAAGTACCATCAAAAAGTTTCAAAGAGATAGGAGGAACAGAATATGTCAGAAAATGGTGCTTGTCAATGAAAGTAGTATCAATGAAACAATCAGTAGAACCACAATCTAACAAAGCGGGAAAAGCGGAAAGTTGGAAAGGGAAACAAGAGGCATAAGGGCCTTGGGATCATAAAGAGCAGACGCATTGAGATGGGTCTCCATAACTGCACGGTGGGATTCAACACAGCCTCCTTCCCATGCGGAGTCCAGAAGGCTGCATCCTAATTTTTTGCCTCAGGGGTAGAGGCCTCCGGTGTGGCTTCCGGAGCGGGGGAGGTTGTCACTGTGCGGGCTTTGGATGCGTGGGAAGTGGACTTCTGGCAGTCCTTAGCTACATGTCTGGCAGCTCCACAGAACATGCACAGCTTGAGGTCAAAGTGGCATTTGCGTTCCTCGGAGGTGAGGCATCCATCCTTCCCGAGTTTACTGGAGAGGTTGGATGCGGGTTTAGGGGCGGAGGACTTTGCCGACGAGGGCGTGGAAGTGTTGGACAGAGTGGCAGGTTTCGGAGATGAAGTGGTTGGAGTACTTTTGGAAGTGGAGGACTGGTTTCTGGAGGGTCGGATTTGGCAAGCGACTTTGGACTTGCATTCCCAATATCTCCCATTGATAGTCTGGGAGAGAGTCCGGAGTTCTCCTAGGGAGTGCGGTTTTCCAATGCAGGAAAGCTTGTCTTTGATGCGATCCGGAAGTCCATTGTAGAAGTGGTGTCGGAGGGCTCCCTTGCCATAACCCTGGACCTGGGAGGCTAGGTGATTGAATTCTACCATGTATTTGTTGATATGCTGGGAGTCTTTCATGGATAGGTGGTCGAGTTGGTGTTCAGCATCACTGACGGGGTCATGGGGGCCAAAGTTGGTCTGGAGCTCGAGGACAAATTCCCGATAGTTGTCCGTCCAGTCTGGATGAAAGTCTGGATTGTCCATCTGGAGGAGG
Source organism: Gyrodon lividus (assembly GCA_014904945.1). Lineage (NCBI taxonomy): Eukaryota > Fungi > Basidiomycota > Agaricomycetes > Boletales > Gyrodontaceae > Gyrodon > Gyrodon lividus. The sequence continues at coordinate 265,468 of MU127442.1, forward strand.
TTGGGCTCAAACCATTTGAGGGCCATACCTTTTAGGTAAGACTGGGTGAAGGTGACTTTCGTGCAGTCAGTCCAAAATGCATGGGGGCAATCCTGGAAGTTCAGCTCACATTGGACCAAGAAGGCCCGCAGCTTGCAAGGGTCAGTCCCGTCGAAGGTGTCGGGTTCCTGCACCTTTGTGCATGGAGATGAAGAGTTTTCGGATTCGCAGTTGCGGCACAATAACTCAGCGAGGCCACGGACTGTGTTTGCAAGTGCCGTGATAGGGTTAGGTGGAATTGCATTGTCGGGGTTGTCGTCGAAGGGGTTGTTGTTATCAGAGGGATTGGGGTCATCGCCGCTGCCGTTGCCGTCATCAGAGGGGTCCAGGGCGCCCCTGGAGGGGTGACAACCTGCGGGAGTAGGGGTGGAGACGATTTGAGACGGAGGTCTGGCCTGAGAGGCAGAGGTTGATGAACGACGAGTGGAAAAGCTTTGGAATTGTTTGGCGACATTGGGGCCTCGACGCAAGGTCATCAGGGAGTGCAGGGCATCTTCTCGGGCTGCCTCCGACTGAGCTGCATTGATGCTTTGCATACTGCGTGTTTGGGCACAAGTCTGGATAGTTCTAGACATGTGGATAAGATATGATGTTAGCAAACTCGTAGAGATTTGAGTTTGAATATACTGTTAAGTCCGGGTTCATTCCCAGAATTCCCGCATTGTCCAGAGTGCAGAGAAAGCGGGGTTTGGCAGGAATTCCTGAGGGGGGTCAGAGTGGTAAGGAACTTTAGCTTCAGCTTATGTGCTGCACCCCTGTACAAGTTCTGTTCCTTGATTTCGGAGCAGAGGGTCAGAGGTAGAGATCAATCCTAAGATCAACTTAAGGACTGAGGAAGTTCAGAGGGGATCAGGAAAGAACAGGATTTAGTTGATATTCGAACTTGTCTCATCCCGAAACTCCCCTAACCCATCCGGCCCAATTCCGAGCCCCTATGACCAAATCCCGAATCCCGGCCCTCAGACTTTACCTTAGACGAGTTCTCTTTCACCAGACATTCTGAACCCTGTACTTCCCATCCCGGACTTTCATATTCCTATCTCAGTTATCTCTTGACATATGTCACTTTCCTTTGACACTTCTTGACATTTACAGTTCCTATTGATAATTCCCTTCCCCCTTGCTTCGCAACTATTGCGCCATTGCCTTCAGTCATTATTCTACCATTCTGACACCATTCCAATTCATTCCTTCCTTTCTTCCGGAAACCCAAAACTCCGATTCATCCAACATACTTTAACATCTTTATATCTTCCGGACTCTTCAGTATATAAACCCGCGTGTACTCTCTGATATTTCCTTAGTTCAAATATCAACTAAATCCTGTTCTTTCCTGATCCCCTCTGAACTTCCTCAGTCCTTAAGTTGATCTTAGGATTGATCTCTACCTCTGACCCTCTGCTTCGAAATCAAGGAACAGAACTCATACAGGGGCGCAGCACATAAGCTGAAGCCGAAGTTCCTTACCACTCTGACCCCCCTCAGGAATTCCGCCAACCCCACTTTCTCTGCACTCCGGACACTCCGGGAATTCCGGGAATGAACCCAGACTTAACAGAACTAAGGAAATATCAGAGAGTACATGTGAGTTTATCTACTGAAGAGTCCGGAAGATATAAAGATGTTAAAGTATGTCAGACGAATCAGAGCTTCGGGTTTCCGGAAGAAAGGAAGGAATGAATTGGAATGGCGTCAGAATGGTAGAATAATGACTGAAGGCAATGGCACAATAGTTGCGAAGCAAGGGGGAAGGGAATTATCAATAGGAACTGTAAATGTCAAGAAGTGTCAAAGGAAAGTGACATATGTCAAGAGATAACCGAGATAGGAATATGAAAGTCCAGGATGGGAATATGGAAAGTCTGGGACGGGAATGCGGAAAGTCCGGGACGGGAAGTACGGGGTTCGGAATGTCCGATGAAAGAGAATTCATCTAAGGTAAAGTCCAAGGGCCGGGATTCGGGATTTGATCATAGGGGTTCGGAATTGGGCCAGATGGGTTAGGGAATTTTTGGGATGTGACAAGGTGTCAAGAAATGTCAAAGGAAAGTGACATATGTCAAGAGATAGCCGAGATAGGAATGCGAAAGTCTGGGATGGGAATGTGGAAGTCCAGGACAGGAATGCAAAAGTCCAGGACGGGAAATACGGCGTTTGGAATGTCCAATGAAAGAGAATTCTTCTAAGGTCAAGTCCGAGGCTTGGGATTTGGGATTTGATCATAGGGGGCCAGAATTGGACCGGATGGGTTGGGAAAGTTTCGGGATGTGACACTGTCCCTTAATTTCAAGGCAGAAGTTCAGAGGACAATCCCAAGATCAACTTAAGGACTGAGAGAGGTTTTCAGAGTGAAGTAAGACTTCAGAGGATAGAACAGGATTTAGTTGATATTCAAACTAAGGAAATATTACAGAGTAAAGTCGGGTTTATATACTGAAGAGTCCGGAACATATAACACTGTTAAAGTATTTCAGATGAATTTGGGTTTCGGGTTTCTGGAACAAAGTAAGAGGATGAATCAGAATGGCATCAGAATGATGGAATAATAACTGAGGGTGATGGCACAATTGTGAAGCAGGGGGAAAGGGAATTATCAATAGAAACTGTGAATGTCAAGGAATGTCAAAGGAAAGGAACATATGTCAAGAGATAGCCGAGATAGGAATACGAAAGTCTGGGATGGGAAATATGGGATTTGGAATATCAGATGAAGGAGAAATCTTCTAAGGTAAAGTCCGGGGCTCAGGGTTCGGGATTTGATCATAAGGGGCCGGAATTGTGTCGGATGGGTTGGGAAAGTTTCGGGATGTGACAACCAGGGAATATCTTTTGTTCTATAATTTTTATATAAAAGAAATTATTATAGATCATTTAACATTACTCATATTTATCCTTGTGTAAAACATAAGATAATTCTTATTTTGCAAAGAGTATCATAGACTGTCATAGACTACCAGCACTTGTAGACTACCATGTGATCTAGAACTACAGACCAAGAAAATCAATAAAACACTTACAAACAACATCTCACACACAAGTTTTGAACCTACCAATTCATAAATCTAAACCTTACATTGTTAGTAGTGACTCTGACCTGAGTAAGAACTCAGAGACAAAACTGAGGAAATTTAGAAAGTCAGAGAGGAAGAGTTTATAAACTAGCAACTATACAATACTTACAAATATTTTCCCTGCACCTTTGGTTATTGGCAGGCTGTTTGATGATATTCATGATAGGTATAGACAATTGAGCATCAAGATGAAGTAAATTGACTAACAACTTATCATAATATCATCATATATCATTGTGAAGCTTGTTTGATTGGTAAGTGTAACTGATTACCAAATGCCATATTGCTGATAACCTAATGGTAGCATTACAACATGATGATAACAATCTTATCAACTCATATCAGATTGAGTGTTTAAAGCTGATACATTTGTAACATGCTAGTCCAGGGATACATTTCACTGCAAGGAATCTATCTTTCTGGGATTGTAGGATCAGAGATGTGGCTTTTTGACATTAACTTGACAACTGAAAGGTAATGTCATCTCAAGAATTATCCAATCATGTTGTGTTGATATTTATTTGTCACATCTATCTGGTTATAGCAGCTTCTCACCATTTCCCTGATGGAGCCCCTTGAGGTTCTTGCTGCTTATCAGAGGGGTGGGCAATGGGTTCTGGGCAAATTTCTTGATGGTCATGAGTTCCTCATCATTCTGCCTGTTTTAGAATATCTACCAGTCCCATTCATGCCAGCCCTTCTCAATGCAATAATGTATCCCATATGCTTTGTTTTGTGCAGAGTTTCTGACTTTTTTTGCTTTCATATATCATTCTTAGGCTTCGGCTAGTTGATTAGAAAGTCCGCCTGATTGTGTATTTTTGATGCTGTGGCCTATCGATATGAAAACGGCTGTTACATTCCACGTTTGCCTCTCGGCTAATGTGGAGTACCAATCCAGATTGACTGAGGGGTGTTCGCGGGTTCGCACCGTTTGGTACACACAAACGTGACGCGCTTCATTCGATAGAGTATAAGTACACACAAACGGGGCGAGAAACTATGCAACAACCATCAACACCCATTCCAAAACGATTCTAGATAGCCTAGCAAGTTTCGACCGCCTTGGGACTTAGCCCTGCTTGATCTTGTACGACCCACTCGCCACGTCACGGGTGAGCACCCAAGTGGTGTTTGTGTCGAGCCCAGCAAGGTCTTTCTCCCAGATGGAGGATGTATCGACTTCAGCTCTGATGATCTGCGTCTCCTGGTACTGTTCAGTGATGTATGCACGCAACACAGGCGTGAACTGCGCTTTGACGAACGCCCCGTTGCTGTCAATTCCCAAGTCAGTTCGATAATTTCCGTTTCAAAAACAAACGAGCAAATTGATCACCCACCCGATGGATTTGAAGTAGAGCACCGACGTGGGTTCCTGACCAGAGTTAGGCTTGGTGAAACCTGTCATCGGAAATTAATGCACTGAGTGTGTGAACAACGTCATGACTGTCTGCGTAACTCACCGATGGACATGTCCTCGACCAAGGGGCAGCGGTTCACCGCCTGCAGGTAGCCTTCCTCTCCGTCGACCACGTCCTGAAAAGACGATTCACAGCCCGTTCGAAGCACGAACAAAGAGGAAAGGACACTCACAGAGAAGTGATAAACGCCTTTAGCGTCCTTGGTCAGGCTAGTTTTGTTGCCGACCTGTATGGTATCACGCCTAGCATACGTGCAAGTTCTCTCGTCGTCAGTCATGATCGCTCACATTGATAAGCTTGTAGGTCGAGGCATCGACGATCGTGTCCGAGCCGTCTACCTGAGGTTTCACGAAAGCGAGCCTGCAGCAGGGTTACTGTCAGCTTTTCTTGCTAGTAACTTGGTGCGATCAGCACGTACTGGCTTTGGAATGTCGCGCGCAAGGTGTATGGACCTTAAACATCGGTGAGATAACGAGAACACTGGTAAGTAGGAATGCATTGCGAAAGCTTGTTGAATGCCCACCGGCCGAGCCGAAACTGCTGACCCTGTAAAGTATCGGACGGTGAGTGGGGACCAGGGAGGAAAGCGACGGCACTTACTTCCAACAGACTGGGAACTTGTCGTGGTAGAGGCCGGTAATATTTTTGTCGAAGGTGAGCATCAAAGTTGCGTCCGCGCCAAGGTCATTGCTGTGAGGCAATAGGTGAGAAGGTAAGGAACGGCAGGCGATAGGCGAAAAGGTGAGTAACGGTACGTGGGACTGAGAGGAAAGGGAGCCTCACGTCTTGAACGTCAGGTTTCTGGTGAACACAGTAGACATGGTTTGAACGGTTGAGATTGATTAGAGGTTTTGAGTTTTGAGTGCTTCAAGTTGGGGAGTTGGAAGAACAGGAAGCCCTTTTTATACCTCGTCACTTTCTTGTCGCTGACGCCGCGCCGTGTTTGCGATGATAGGTGAGATGTGCTCCAGCCCGGAGACGTCAATGTTTCGATGACGGGAGAGTACATCTTTGGACTAGTGGATATCTTTCATTCCGTATGTCGACTATGCGAGGACTGAATGACGAAACGCGTCGTGTCCACAATGATAGGTAAAATGCATCCCAGCTTGGAGACGTCAATAGTTTCGATGAGAGGAGAGCGTTTGTCGCCGGGGGCCTATCCTTGAATTAGCCGATCCCTCTCATTCCGTACGTCGACTATGCCCAGTCTGAATGACCGACCATTCCTTCCTTCGTCGATGACATTCTGCGTCTGTTTACACGAGGAATAAATCAAGCCATGGCAGAAATAGGATCGTATTACCGACCGTTCACTTCATGGCCATGGAGGGTCGAACAGCTTGAATTGTGTACGCCGATCTGCATCCTTGTCAGCCGTGCAACCTGTCCGAACATGCATCATGACCCACAGAGGCGTCATGATGACGAGGTCACTCATTAATTCTGGCACGATGGCATGCTCAATCCTCTGGTCACCGGCGACCAGTCACCCACGTCTGGGTCGTGTATTCAAGAATTCGGAGTGCACGGAAGAGTTTTATAATCGTATATCGTCTCTATCCAGGCACGTAACACCTACTGACACAGGGACGCATGCTGGCCCCGTCCGGACTTGTCAGAGAAGAACAACCATCTTCCTCTCTCTTTGTCTGGTTCAAGTTGGGGATAATAGTAGTTTGAGGGTCCAAGTTGAACTCGCAACTCCGTAACGAGTTAGGACTCTCACTCGGTCAAGCTGACTTAGTACTTCATTCCAGCATGCTACTCATTCCGACCCACAAACCTAAGTAAGTCTTTATTCGCTCATGACCTTCCCCGACGTTTAGCACTCAAATGAGAAGCAAAGGGATAGTGTGATTCTAATTACCATGTACATGCGAACGTGGCCGGGGATGGAGGACTGGGCGAATGTTTTTCTGGCTCACAACAGTGCCTCGAACATGGGCGCCTTTAAGTTAGTCTTATGCTAGTTAGGTGTCGAGCAGGATAGAGTGCAGACAAGAACGGAAGATGGCTTTTTTCAGACTTGTCCTTGCACTGACAGCATGGAGTCGGAAGAAGTTGAACGTCACGACACAAGCAAGAGTCATGTCAACAATGAATGCAGGGCCTCTTTCTTTATCACTCATGGCAACACTGCCCGTCTTTTGATCATGACGGACAAGGACTATGATCAACGCACAAGATATCCCGCATTCAACGATCGGATGGCGTACACAGTTCAAGCCTTCTAATCATTGGTCTTCGCCAGTACATCCAAGTCCTGAAGGGCGACGTCGGTGGTACGATCCTCATTCAGGACCAACTTCTCGACACGCCATGATTTGTCCCGTATTGAATGCGAGATGGGACGCGGAGTGTCATGAACGATACATCGAATGTTTCGTCATTCAGTCCCAACATAGTCGACATACGGAATGAAAAATGTCCGCTAATCCAAGCGCCCCCGGAGACCAATGAAGCACTCTCTTGTCATCGAAACCATTGACGTCTTCGGGCTTGGATGTATTTCACCTGTCATTGTAGACATGATGCGGAACCAGCGACAACACACTGACGAGGTATAAAAAGGGCTTCTCGTTCCTCCAACTCCCCAACTCGAAGCACTCCCAACTCTAAACCCCAGCAATCCCAACCGTTCTACCAATTCAAACCATGTCTGCAGTCTTCACCAGGAACTTGACATTCAAGACGTGAGACTCCCCTTCTTTATGACGTATGCCTTCTCATTCATCGCCTCACAGCAATGACCTTGGCGCAGACGCAACTTTGATGCTCACCTTCGACAAAAATATTACCGGCCTCTACCACGACAAGTTCCCAGTATGTTGGAAGTAAGCGCCGTGGCTTTCCTCCCTGGTCCCCACTCACCACTCACCACCCGATACTTTACAGGGTCAGCAGTTTCGGCTCGGCCGGTGGGCATTCAACAAGCTTTCGCAATGCATTCCTACTTACCAGTGTTCTCGTTATCTCACCGATGTTTAAGGTCCATACACCTTGCGCGCGACATTCCAAAGCCAGTACGTGCTGATCGCACCAAGTTACTAGCAAGAAAAGCTGACAGTAACCCTGCTGCAGGCTCGCTTTCGTGAAACCTCAGGTAGACGGCTCGGACACGATCGTCGATGCCTCGACCTACAAGCTTATCAATGTGAGCGATCATGACTGACGACGAGAGAACTTGCACGTATGCTAGGCGTGATACCATACAGGTCGGCAACAAAACTAGCCTGACCAAGGACGCTAAAGGCGTTTATCACTTCTCTGTGAGTGTCCTTTCCTCTTTGTTCGTGCTTCGAACGGGCTGTGAATCGTCTTTTCAGGACGTGGTCGACGGAGAGGAAGGCTACCTGCAGGCGGTGAACCGCTGCCCCTTGGTCGAGGACATGTCCATCGGTGAGTTACGCAGACAGTCATGACGTTGTTCACACACTCAGTGCATTAATTTCCGATGACAGGTTTCACCAAGCCTAACTCCAATCAGGAACCCACGTCGGTGCTCTACTTCAAATCCATCGGGTGGGTGATCGATTTGCTCGTTTGTGTTGGAGACGGATAGAAACGAACTGACTTGGGAATTGACAGCAACGGGGCGTTCATCAAAGCGCAGTTCACGCCTGTGTTGCGTGCATACATCACCGAACAGTACCAGGAGACGCAGATCATCAGAGCTGAAGTCGATACATCCTCCATCTGGGAGAAAGACCTTGCTGGGCTCGACACAAACACCACTTGGGTGCTCACCCGTGACGTGGCGAGTGGGTCGTACAAGATCAAGCAGGGCTAAGTCGCAAGCCCGTCGAAAACTGGGCTATCTAGAATCGTTGTGGAATGGGCGTTGTTGGTTGTCGTGTAATTTCCCGTCCCGTTTGTGTGTACTTGTACTCCACATTGAATGAAGTGTGTCGCGTTTGTGTGTACCAGATGGTACGAACCGGTGGACCCCCTTGAATCACTGGGATCCTGGACATGATCGCCTCAACTCATGTTTCCTGCTTCCGACGTCTCCCATGTCCTGTAGCCTTGTGGAAGGACGGCCAGATGTCTTGATCTTTCCCTGCGGGTGCATCATTGAAGCCAATGGATCACGGTTGAGGTAAGAATCCAAATCATGATGAACTCTTGACACTGGTGGAGTTGTCCATGGCTCCTAATATTACCAGCGTTTGGGAGAACCCGAATACCATGAATATAATCTATCAAAAGCCTACCTTGGAAACGCGCTCGGTACAGCTCGCTCCCTTGTGCCTTATGAAGCTCTATCGGGACCGAGTGCTTCAACAATCTCTATTCCAGCAAAGAACGTCTTCCACATCGGGTCGTCGCCGAGGAACTTCATGTATTCCTCTAGCGGAAGCGCCCGATGTGTGATAGGATAAACCATGGAATCCATCTCAATTGCGATGTGATCGCGGAAGTTGGGATAGTTCGTCTGGGCGTCTGGGCGGTGAAGATGAGTTGCGCGAGGGCAACTTGTTTGACATTCCACTCTTCTCGCTCGATGGCAGTGATCAGTGGAATACCTTTTCGAAGTGCTCTGGGCGAAGATTGTTCTTTCAAACATGTTGTATCAAAGATGTGCATCAATCGGCGCTGCGAGAGCAAACTTACCCACTCAGCTCGGAATGTTCTATATCCAAATATATCAGCCGTTTGGAAAGTTTCCAAGCGGCTGGCTGACATTTCTTCGAGCAATAACATACAACCATGCAATGCTTACATCGATAAAGCAACAATTCAATTCATCGTCTTGCATGCACCAGCAATGAATTTGTAGCAGTGTAGAGAAGAGGCAACGGTGCAGACTCACAAAAACTGTGATCCACATCTGTGGTCGTAGAACGGTTCCAAGGACCAGTGATCTTGTAATTCTGCATACCGATTGGCAACTACTTCGATGCTGGACCACGCATGGCGCAGTTTAATATTTGGTGCATCGCGCACAATGATACCGCGGTTCGCGATTTTATGGATAGACTTCCTCTCGGCCGTGAGAATATTAATATTGCGAGAAATGAGATAGGGGGAAGGACGTGTAAGAACTTGAGGTCTTTATCAAGGTCGGCGGGATGATGTAGTAGACTGGAAGCAAGATCTGCGGTTGCACGCGGTCCTTGACAGCGCTAATCAGCTTCATGTCCCGAACTGAGGTAGTGCTTTTGAGGCGACATCCTACTTTATGCCGCTAAATGTTTTTGCAGGCTCGGGTCAAGGTCGGACGTGCCATCGACTGATGATTCATGAACAACCAACTCCAAGTCGTTGCTCAGAATCGTTTGGAACATACTTCCGTCTTGTTCTCGCCGTGCGGCAAGATATGCAGAGCAAGCCAAGTAAGTTACAAAAGCTCTGGGAGTAAAGTTCAATCAGACATTTTTTTATTAGTAGTAGCGTAAGCCTAAGCAAAACCTAGTTTATGTGCCAGGTTCTGTAGGTTTCAACCGGGCTGCTGATACCCATACTAGACTGTGCTTGTACAATTGAGAGTTGTCGACAATCTTCGCATGGTTATGCCTACGAAGCCAACCTCAGCGACGTGCATAGAAGGCAGCTCGGTAGGCATAGACCCCGTCGCCGCCAGTCCTTCCTACTTGCAATGGATGTCAAGCGCTCAAACGCAGTCGCTACTTCACAGGCCCCATCTACAACGCTTCCGCCCTAATAGCAGCTTTCCGAGGCTCGAGCTTGAACCTTTGCTTCACTTTAGCCGACCGTTTTTTCAACTTCGCTCGACAGCGTTCACATATACCACCGCTGATGGAAGCTCCAAGCGAACGCTGACACATGTGACATTGGCGCTGGGTGCGTGAGGGCGGGAATGTCAGCCGGTTGGTTTTTGGGGACATAACATAGGAGAAGCGGCTTACCCCTTGATGTGAAGATAGAACGTTTGCTTTGTCCGCACCTATGGGGTCTTGCTGTGTGAGGTGCTGCTGGACGTCGTTTTCTTCGGATTCATCTGAGACAGGCGTAGCAGATCGCTGTACTGCTTGAGCTTCATATCCTAGAAGCGGGACAATAACAGGAGGCCGAGTAACGAAGGTAGACGATGAAGCTGGCGGCACTTGAGCCACCAGGGGCATTGAGGACATCAGAGGCGGCGGACTGGGCGGTACTGACGAACTCGGAGTCGGGACTTGTGCAGGCGGCGTGTCCGTTTTCTTGCGTTTGCGGGACTGGGAGGTGGATGCAGACGGTATAGACTTGAATGCCTTCAACATCAAAATCACACATAGATGAAATAGGAACACAACTTACCCGAACCTGAGGGTTGGGTGGGTGAACCCCAGGTGGAGGCATCTGATAATGCCCTCCATACGTAGCGGACGCATAAGGCCCCGGATAAGGTGGATATGGGTGAGAATGTTGTATGTACTGACCAGGCGGTATGTACGGATACGGATATGATGCGTAAGGTCCATAGGAGTGAGGCGGATATGTACCGTACTGTGCAGGCATCGGAAGGGGATGTGGCTGGTGCTGGTTTTGGTGACTGGATGTAGATACTTGAGCTTGAGCGGATGATAGGGGATGTAAGCTTGAAGTTGCAGTCGGGGTCGAGGGACCAATAATATACGGGTGAACGTATGTTTGGGGGGCATTATAAGGTGACATGCCGTAGGGAGGGGGCATGTAGTACGGTAGAGGATAGGATGGCGCTGGGGGCATATAGGACCCAACGTCGCCTGGTAGTCTGAACGATGCATTCGGTTGGGTAGGGGCTGATGGTGGGGTCGGGAACGCTGGGAATGACATTTGTCCAATACGTTGGTTCGCGCTCTTCCGGACTCGTCTACGAACCGTTGTAGTCGTGCTGGGCGCTATGCCATTGATCGAGGTTGTGGGTGCTGTGTTCTGGACGGCTATTGGTGGTGGATCCAGAGAGGTCGAAGGTTCCCCACCAGAAGAGGTGTTACTGTCCACATTGGCCTTCGCTACATGTTAGCAAATGCACCAAGACTAAAATTGTCACTTACTGGGAGTGGCGCAAGTGGCTCGGTGAATATAAGAGTACCATCTGAATTCCTATCTGACATGTCACTGTCTGGCTGTGGGACATCTGAGCTCTCATCCGTAGTATTTGAGGATGAAAACGGTTGGGTCGCGTGATCGACTGACTCATCGGTCTGACCATCATCCTCGGAATCGTTGACCGATTTCTCGGTAGGCTGCTTTGTTTTCTTTTGAGATGCCCGTGGAGGCAGAGGGGGGAGTTCGCCAAGATCGCGCAGTCTCCTCTCACGCCGAACTTTGCGGTCGTGTGCACGACACGTATCGCACATCTTCCATGGCACACTAGGAGAGAGGAGGTTGAAACACGTCTTGACAGAACAGACGTGGTTTTCGCGCCGGATACCACGAGCGGCAGGAGGTATACCAGCCATCTGTTCCATGTAGTGCTGTCGAATAAACCGCCGTTTCAGCTCCCCGCATCCCAACTAAAACGTAAACCAAAACCCTTTACCGCTGTATCCTCGTTATCATAATCATCCTCCCTTGACCCGCGAACGATGTCGATCGGTGCACTGGTAAAGAGAGGCTCGAGCAACCTGGGCTTCTTTGCCTGATCCTCCTCTTCTTCATCACTAAGACTTGCATCGCCAAATACACCCGGGCCAATCGCCTTGAGATCCTTCTCCCGGACACGCTTGAGGCGGCTGTGGTACCGGTTTTGCAGGCGATGCTGTTCACACCGGCGATACTTGTAGTGTCCAGAAAGGACTCTATGACAATGGGATACCGTGCACATGCGTGCAGGCAAGACGGGGCCTCGTACAGTCCCGTCTTCAGCAAAGATAGGCCCAGACCCATCGATTTGCTCGATAGTCTTAGCTTCCCACTCATGAAAATCTGCAGGACATTCAGTCAGCGGCTGTGAGACCAGCGTGTCAACTGCAGTGCCTTAATCCACGAAGAAAATCATGAAACGTACGAGAAGACCACGTTCAACACGACACTTATCTTCTTCTTCTCGAAGGGCATCGAGCTCAGCATTTGCTGCTTCTCGAGATTCTTTCCATTTAGCACGTTTCGTAATGCCGTACCCGCGATACCTGTTTCGACAAGACTCGCACATTTTGAAGAAGTATTCACCACGGATGATTGCCTTGCATCCCTTTACGGAACAATAGCGTGCGGCAGATGAAGATACATGGCTACTCGAAGGCGGGCGCGGGGAACCTTCCGACGGTTCGGGTGATGTAGTTGGTTCCGGCTCCGGAACAGATGAGGGGGCTTGATCTTCAAAACTGTTACCAGATACCGGCGCACTGTCGACGGAAGCTCCATTGTGAGATGTCTGATGAGTTTGGGTAGACGGTGAGGTATAGGTAAGGGCTCCCGCAAGCTCAGAACTCTGAGAGGCAAAGAGGCGCGGATCGAGGCCATTGCTATCCCATTGAGGCTGGGAAGTGGAGTCATACAATGGTGCAGACTGTAAGGGCAAAGCAACCAATACCAGTGAAACAAATACATGTCCCCATAGTGCAATCGACTTACAACCGTGTCTTTGCCGGATTGACTGGGACCAGGCAGCTGATGGACGGCGCTGGTTTGTTGGCCCTTTTCCATTCCCTCGACAGTTTCTTCTGGCATCCATATTGGGCCATGGTGGCTGGGGGAAGCTATGCCAGTGCTTTGAGATAATATAGCCGCTTTCTCCTGCTTGCGCTTGGCACGTTTGGTCATCGCGTAGATGCGATGCCTTCCCCGACATTCGTCACACATCTTGTTAGCAGCATCGGGTGCCAGGGCCTTGTTACAACCTCTGACGGAGCATCGGCGTGCCTCCTGTGTGAACGATGTGTTGATCGGTTCTGAGGGCTGTCTCGCAGGAGCCAAGTTCGACAAAGAGCTAGACTGCCCGTTGGCCGTCGTTGTGGATGAGACACCTGCGACATATTGTTGGCCATAGTGAAGGCCGCCATCGGGATAGCCTGCTATTCGCATCGGTATTATAAGTTTATCTTATGGGCGCCAGGCTTCGTTAGTCTTGTCGTTGCCAGTCGTGTTCGGCGTGATGTGTGGGGTTTAGGTTGGCGCCTCAGCCACTGTCGGAGATTCAACTTCACACTCGTTGCCAGGTTTACATCAGCGGCACACGCTGGTGCCGACGTCTAGCACATTCTCGACATCGTAATCTAAAGTACTGACTGTCCTGTTCGTTCTGCGTCCTGTAGCACCTTGAGAATACCAAACACTGTATGAATCCCTTCTCGAACAAGTTCTACATCGCCGTGTACCACTCGATCGAGGACACGGGATATCTTGTCCGGATGCCAACGAAGGAGTGAACTCCGAATCCTCTCCTTCTTCGTCGTTATGTTCGATCTGACGGACAAGCTCTCAAACAAGAAATCAGAAACTGACTGTTTCTCGAGATGACTGGGGTCACGATCTATAATTCGGTCTCGAAGGGGCCACGGGAAGTCAGCGAACACAAGGGGCTCCGTTGACGCGCTGACCCTGCGCCATCGCCCCTCGTAGCTTTCCCACCTCTCCATCTTCTCCCTTTCCTGTTCCTGCAGCTTCAGTTCTGCCCGTATCCCTTCCGTACGCGCTTTGTCCCGCCTTCCGAACGCGTCTCGGAGAACTCCGCCTGCCCGTACCCACTCTATCTCACTGCTCTCCCCAAGTTCCCGTTCCCGTTCTAGTCTCTTACGCCTTTCCTCATCTATGCGTCGCTGCTCTGCTTTCCCATCTTTCTCTTTGTCGAGGCGGCGCGCATGGTTTTGTCCACTTGGTGTGGCATGTGATTCATCGAAGCCCGTGTCGCCAGGCTGAGCTGAGCTGCTCGAATCGGAGGGGGGAGGAGGAAATGCAAAGTATCCCCTCATCCCAGTGTACGAGGTGGCGGGTTCCAGGTTGCACCGTGAAGCGTTGATGATGATGTGGGAGCCTCGAAGACCTGAGTATGTAAGTTAACAGACCACCATGCTTAGTCAGCGGACCTAGATGCACCTGGCCAGTCTCGTGCAGAAACCGCACAACCTGAAGCCAGGTAGCATTGCCAACAGCGAGGTATCTGCATCGTCTTGATCGCACACTGAAGTACTGACGGACGGGCTACAGAGATAATACTAACTCGCATATCCGAGTAATGTCTAATGCTCTTGAGCCGCGGTGCGAAACCTTCAGGGTGCATTAATGAGCGCACAACGAGCAACTTTACCAATTAGCAATATACATCATATTCTACGAACAACCAGTCAGTCATGCATTCTCCTTTTTCTTCTTCTTCTCTTCCTCCCTAATACTCCTCAGCACATCCATGGCCTCACTATCCGTCAACCCACACGACTTTACCAACTTCTTACGCAACTCCCTATCCGTGAACGACGGTGGCAAAATCCGTCGCATATGTAACACCATCCTTGTTACCCAATTCTCCCTGGGCTCCTTGTACGACTCCCCGTTTCCAAGCTTCAACAACAACTTGTGCACTTTTTCCCTCGACTCGTCGTACAGCTGCTGATAACACCCTTGGTGCCCCTTGACACTCGTGACACAAGCATGACCAGCAGCAGTCACCCCATACTTATCCAAGTCCTCTTTATTATCATCCCACCACTGGTCCATATTCTCTTCGGTCTCGAGCTTCGTTACGATGACAGCCACAGGCACGTGTTCATCACAAAGCACCTTGACGAAAAAACTATATGTATGTTGCATCGACCTTGTCATGCGTCCGCCCTGCATGCAAAACACGAGGAGAGCAATGCCACCCTCTCGATCAAGCCTCGATATGAGCTGGTGGGCCTGTTTAGCAGCAGTTACGAACGCAGCACGGGTTTCTTTCGCGTTGTGCGTGTCCTCGGGCTCGTTCATTCCCGCGGTGTCGAAGAGGACGAATTTCTGAGAGGAGATGGTCACGGGGTAGGGTGTGGCTTCGAAGGTGCAACTTCCGACTTTATTGGAGGTTTTGGCGATGCCTCCACCTGCGATGAGGTTGACAAGGGAGCTTTTCCCTGCGCCCATCTCCCCAAAGATGACGACGTTCCGAGGGGAACCATTGAGCGCCTCGTATGAGGTTGCATTTGTGGATGGAGGGAATTGTCGAGCGTCGTCCAGTATCGACGACGCTCCTGTCAAATTTGACGCCGACCTGAATTGTGCCACCTATGTATAAGGCGGGTCAGTTGCTGATCCAGAGAACCGACGAAAACCAAAGATGATGACCTTGTATGCGCTACTATGGCGAGTGAAAGATTGCCTACCAGTTCGTATATTCATGCTACAATGAGACATCACTGAATGCTAACATGGACACGACGGGACAAGGAAACTTATATCTATCCTGAGCGGAGAATAGTAGACGCCGCTGAGCAAAGAAGACTATCCACTGGCGCCAACGACCCTCAGGGTCTCAGAGGAGCCGTCCTTACTGAATCACACCTCAATTCATCATCCACAATGACTCGTGCATCGTGCTGGTCAATGGAGCACCGAAGACGAAGAATTGCTAAAAACGTCAGATTCTAGCTGGTTATCCTGCTAGCCGATCGAGCCACCCACAGCCATGTTCACCACGATGGAAATGTCCCTGTTTATGTCAACGAGACCCTGAGATCCACCCTTTGGGAACACTGAAATGACCCGCTTGCAGCAGTTCGCCAGCACTCCTGTAAAGACTACCAACACCTGACACCCTGTACCATGCCCCCTGGGATGAAGGGACTGCGCCGCCTAGGATATGAGCGCTTGAAACCAGCATAGTGGTCCCGCACGCATGACAAGCATGTCCATCTTATGCATGGCACCCTGAGGATTCGGCATTTTCGAGCTCGTGCATCAACGTCCCACCCCTATGCCCCTGCAACGTTGCGGATCAAGCGTCATCACAGGATTCTGCTCACCCTAGATCCAGGGCAGCTGCCTGCAACCTCTTCCTCGAAGCAAAGCCGGGTGGAATCCTGTTGGATGTACATGATCAAAATGAAACGGGCTGTTAGGGCGTGTTGACTGGGCCCGTACTTTACACTCCGTATCTTCTCTTGCTGAGGTAGCCTCCTTGTAGACCGGATCGACGACTCCTCGAGGCCAGCACGTCCAGGGTGGCATACCTCGGCCCCTCAGTGAATTTTAAACGATGTAAGGCCTCCGCGCTGCTATCAAAATTGAAGAAAAGATCATGACAGATTGACCTGGACCAAATGACTAGGATTGGGGGATGATGTATTTCGTTGCGCTGACTTTGTGACCTGTGAGATGAGCCGCGAGAGGCGTGAAAATGTGCTTAAAGGTCGGGTGAGGGGTTGCGTATAGCGTATAACCTTTCTACGGCACCTACACTCTTCGAAATATTTACGATGTCGCCCAAAAGGTGAGTTTGTTCGTCCGTTGTGTGAGGTGCCTCTGATGTTTTGATCCCCCCATTTTGAAGCACTCCAGCTACGACATGCAATAATTCCAGTGAAAGCATAGGATCAAAGCTGAGACACAAAACCAAACCACTCCCTGTAAGTTCTTCATCTATAGTAGTAACTCACCTCGCAACGGTCACTAATCCAAATCCCAAACATTCAGTCCCTTCCTCCTTCCCCTGCCCGAAACGTGGTTGTCTTTGGAGACGGCGGCGTCGGCAAAAGTTCCCTCATTAACCTGCTCGCCTCCTCACCCGACGCCAGAACTTCAAGCGGAGTCTCTGTCTGCACCTTCTTGTCACGCCGCTACGACGTCAACATCGACGGTGAGAATTTTGGGATATGGGACACTGCGGGTCTTAATGGCGGGTCTTTTCTTCGGTCACATGTCCCTATGAGGGGTAAAGTTGGAATGGATGTGATGACCGCCACGAGGACACTGGGGAGCCTACTCCATCAGCTGGATGTGCAAGGCGGAATTCAGTTGCTCATATACGTTATCAGAGGGCCGAGCGTCAATCAATCCCTCGCAAAGAATTACGACATTTTCTATTCTGCGATTTGTCGGAAAAAGGTGCCTATTGCGGTTATCATTACGGGGCTGGAGAACGCAGAAGGCGACATGGAGGATTGGTGGAACGAAGGGGAGCAAGTGCTCGCGGGGTTCGACATGTATTTCGATGCACATGCTTGCGTCACTACTCTCCCAGATCAGAGGACGAAGAATACCGTCCTTGCTGAACGAAGGGACAACTCGCGGACTGTCCTGCGCAAAATAATCAAGGAAACGTGTGGGCAAGGCGTCGTACGACACAAGGATACAACGTTCTGGGTCAGCAGCGCTCTACGGGACGTCCACTCTCTCATAAGCTCTGGCCCAAAATGGGATCGCCAGCACGTCACGAATGTCGTGATGTGCGGCGGAGAAGGATCCTTCGTGAACACCACGCTCGTTGGAGAATGGGAAACTTGCTCGACGCGTATCCAAACACGAAGCTACACATTCCACAACGTGTCTAGGACTCTCGGCGCTCTGGATTCCAACGCGTTAAGTCTGGGCCGGGGACGTGGACCTGATTTACTCGTCTACGTACCGCGCGGGAGCACAGATGATCCAGAATCAGTGTCAAGATTGCATACGTTCTGCGAAGTCTACCATGGGGACGTTTGTCCCCTTGTCGTGGTTGCCAAAGAGGATGCTTTGGAAGGGTGGGATAGGCACGTCCGCGAGAGAGGGCTGACTGCGAAAGTGACATGCGTACCGCAGAGTGGAATGCCATTGCAGCAAGTGCATGGAGTTATCGCCAAGCAGTGTCTTGTCAGGGGACCGTCAAGAACAACACCGAAAAAGAGAGAGGCTTCCGAGAAAAAGGATAGGGTGTAGAGAATCATTGAACGCCTCTTGTGCGCGGAACGGCACCGCCTCGGAGGAGGCGACCTGACGCTCGCGAGGATTCGGGAAATCGCTGCCGACAATTAAAGCAGAATCACACCCTGTCCATCTATTTCGAAGTTAGGTTGCTGAGGACTCAAGAATAGAAAGGAACAGACCCGCACATAGCCTACTATACTTCTAGTAGACTAGTTCTGGGAAGTGCCCAAATTGACCGCGGCACACGAGAGCATTGGCGTACTTAGTGAAGAAGCGTGTCTGTCTTGCACCCTTGTTGTTGTTAGGACTCGACACGGCTGCACAAGGTTGACTCGGAAGAGACTGACTCTTCCTGACCGCAACTGTGACTGACCGGCAGGAGCTTGAGTGAGTACTAGCGCCAGGCCGCAACATGGGTTTTATTGTCACGAGGCATGATAGCTTTGCGGCGACCCCCAACAGAGCGCGCTCAAGTTGCCCGAACATCGTTCGGCACGACGAGTAGCAGCCTCATATTATATAAGTAAGGTGACAGCGCGCTTAGTCAACCGGATGTTCTCACGAATCCACTTCGCAGCTTTTCCAAGTCGCTTAGTACATAGCCCCAGTGGCAAGGCAAATTCTCATCGCAGAGCATGCATGCCGTCTTCAGCACGTTGCTCCCTTCACCGACAACTTGCGCCTCACATCCGACTTGCGTCCAGTAAATCTCCGCCAGCGTCGGTCAGCATAGCCCGCTTGAAGCAGCGCAAAGGAGGGAGTCGAAATCTTACCGAGTACTATCGTAGGCTAGAAGATACCATTCGCAGAAAAGATGCACTTTTGAAGCCGGTATCCACACTCTCCCAAGGGTCTGCGAGTGCGGCCAATATGCAATCTGTCCACAAACCTACCACCACTTGTGGTACTCCGGGGGGTGCTAATACCATTGCTGGGTTTGCTGTACCGCAGGAGCCCAGGCCACCCGCAGATGATGGTAGGTATATCTTCCCAGATCTCCCGGAGTCGAAACCTGAATGGGCTCCCGACCATAGAATGCTGCATGTCAGGATGTGCCATCTGCGTGTACGACTTATACGAAGAATCACTCGCCGCGTACAAAGATTCCGTAGCTGCACTTCGTTCCGCGCTCTCCGCGCTCCACATATCCGAGAGTCGATGGCCCCCACATATTCGCACTGATCAAACGGCTGAAGTACCGACCACTACCACTCACTCTGACAAAACCAAAGGTGCGATCTTCAGCGCTTTCGAAGAGATGGAACGTGCACTTGAGGAGAAACGAGAGAAGAGGGCCACAGTCGAGGCTGAGAGTTAGTTTATGACTTGCTAAGTGTGACTTACCGTCGCTGATTGAGGTACGGCAGAAAGAGCGAGAGGGGATGTTTTGGAAGGAGACGGGGGAAAGCCTGGGTTTCATCTTCGTGTTGTCTACGAGGGAATTCGTTGGATGCTATTTCCTAATCGTTAGAAAGGCTCGGACCCTTGCAACCTTGTATACCTTAGACATATAGCTCAAGCGCTCACAGATTACTTACGCAATCATATTATACCTGAGACGACTGGATTGGAATTCAGAGGGTGCTCAGGTGCAGTCTCGAAATGTTCGACGAGCTTCATTCGACAGAGTAAAACTAACCATGGACAGAGCGAACCACTACGCGACAACCAATGCCGTACATTCCAAAATGACTCTAGATGAGCCTGCCTTCGATAGGCTTTGTATGTATTTAGACTGGGGTGATCTTGTACCAACCAGTTTGCTCGTCGCGCGCGAGCACCCAGGTAGTATCTTTCGCAAGCTTGGTGAGATCTCGCTCCCAGATCACGGGGGTATCAACTTCATCTCTGATGATCTGCGTCTCTTGGTACTGTGTAGTGACATATGCACGCAAGACCGGGGTGAACTGCGCTTCGAGCAACGACCCATTACTTTGGGTTCGCAAGTCAGTTTGTTGCTTGCTTGTTCAGAAACAAACGCACTCGATGGAATGGAAGTAAAGCACAGGGGTGGGTCCCTCATCAGAGTTGGGCTCGACGAAACCTATTACCGGAATACACTGAATATGTGGATAACGTCATGGCTGTCTCCATAGCTCACCGATGGATATGTCCTCGACCGAGGGACAGCCGTTCACTACCTGTAGGTGACCGTGCTCTCCGTCGACCGCTTCCTTAAAAGACTATTCACGACCCGTCGAAAGCACAGACAAAGAAGGAGAGCACTCACGGAGAAGTGAAAAACGCCCCTAGCATCCTTGGTCAGGGTAGTTTTATCGCCGACCTGTGTGATACCACGGCTAGCATTCGAGTAATTTCTCTCGTGTTTGGTCACGCTCGCTCACATTGAGAAGTTTGTATGTGGATGTATCGACGATGGTGTGGGAGAAACTGCTTATCTGAGATTTCACAAAGGCGAGTCTAGAGGAGGCTGGCTGATGGCTCATGTTCCTAGTATTTCCGTACGATCAGCACGTACTGGCTTTGGAATTTCACGCGCATGGAGTATGGGCCTTGAATCACAGAGGAGAAAACGAGAACACTAGTCAGCAGGAATTGCGTTGCGAAGAATGTTGAATACACACCCTCCGCGGCGAAATTGGCAACTCTGTGGAATTGATATTTCGGACGGTGAGTAAGCGACAGGGAGGAAAGCATTGGCGCTTACTTCCAACATATTGGGAACTTGTCATGGTAGAGGCCCTTAATATCTTTATTATTGAAGGTGAGCATCAACGTTACGTCCGCACCAAGATTATTGCTGTAAGGGGATGGGCGAAAAAGGTGAGGAACGAACGATACGTGGGATTAACAGTAAGAGGACCCTCACGTGCAGAACTTCAAGTGTCTGGTGAACACGTCGGACATGGTTTGAATTGGTTGATCGGGTGAGATCGATATGGAGTGTCGAGTGTTTCAAGTTGGGGAGTTGGAGGGGCAGGGAGGCTTTTTTATACGTCGTCAGTTTTTTGCCGCACCGGGTTCATAATGATAGGTGAAATTCACCCAAGCCCAGAGACGTCAGCGCTTTACATTTCAGATTCTGAATGCAAGGTACTTCTCTATTCGTCGCGGCGTCGAGGCTTACACTAGCGTGATGTTTCTTCATTCGCGACCTCGCCCATGACTAAATGGCGGAACACTATTTGGATCGTCGATGACATTTCGATCCCATCTCATAGTCGCATACGACAAAATGAATGCACAGAATTGTATGACCCACCAGCCTTACTGACTCACCTCATCATGACTGCTGTTAGAGTCATATGGTAATGACTGCTGTTAGAGTCATATGGTAATGACTGCTGTTAGAGTCATATGGTAATGACTGCTGTTAGAGTCATATGGTAATGACAAGCTTTGGACAGGCTACACTGAACAATGACGGACCAGGGTCACTTACCATCGACCTGAAATTTCCTCACATCATGAATTGTTATATATACCGGTAAAACTCCCAGTTTCCACATGCCGATGACGCCTCAACCTGTTCCGTACGCAAATGCAGCATGGGACGTGGAATGTCATCCTTGTCATCGACGATGGACGGAATGTTAATGTTAATGTTACCAAGACCGTCAATCGACGGCTTGCCTCATGACACATGCACAATCTGGTCACTTGACTAGGTCTAGGTATGCATTAGATCCGAGGAGTCCAAGTTCAATTATAACTCACTCGTCTGTCTTTTGACACAACTCCCTCCATTCCATCATTTTCTTCGTTTCCACCATTGTGGACGACCAACAATCCCAATAGTACCGAAGCTATGAAGATCTGTGATTCTATCTGTGTAGAATGTAGATCGATCGTCGGGGTAGGAATATGTAATGAGGCTGAGGCCTCGTCCCGATGATATGAATCGTCGACCTCGGTGAAGGGAAGTCATACGCGAGGAATCGAGATAAGCTTCAAGTTGCACTGAGTGGAAAGTTTGCCCACTTTTCCCTGGGGCACAGAAGTTAAAGGAGGCGTAGAAAGTGCAATCTGTGTGGGATGAGAACCAAGTGAACGCAACCGTCGTCGAGACCTCCTAAGTGCCACACGTGGGTCGACGATCAGGTCAAACGCGATCCTTGGTCGATGGACAACCCGGGCGTCGTGCGAAAGACACAACCTTCTACTAAGCAGACCGATGAGGAAAATAGCCATAACGGATCGCTTGCATTTGCGCACGGTGCAGCGAGGTGACGGTTTTGCCAGCACGAGCGCTCTCTAGTCACATGTCAGCATTCCGAATCTGCCTTTGGTCAGCTTTCGATCAAAGAAATCACAGACCACTTGTGCATGTATCGACCCATGATCAGGACTGAGACCGATGGTGGTACGCTTCCTGAGGAGCGTACGAGCCATATTTCAGCGTTGGTACTGCCGAATCTAGGTCCAAGGCGCAGGCTTTTCCTGTCTGCTCAGTTTCGTCCTACGTCGAGGAAAGAGGAGGTAGCGGTGTAAGTTAGCATACAGGAGATAGTACCTATCCCAATTTCAATTTGGAACCACGCATCGTTGCAGAGTGTTGTTACCAAGTTGCTATTCCATTCCACGGCGATTGTTGCTTCATCTTGAGAAGTTGTCGAGTTACGTCGACTATTCTACGCATGCAGTCGCATCAGTTCATCGCGTAAACATAACCATGGTCGATCAAGAACCCCATCGGAGCGTATAGCTCATCAGGCGGATTGACACGCGCATACCGATCCCATGGCCTTCGCAGTACGTGGGGGTAGAGTGGTCCGTCGCTCGGAGGTTGGCATCTTTGAGGGGATAGGTGCGGGTGATGGCATCGTCACTGGTGTTGCAAGCGCGGGTACTAACTCGAAGTAGTGCGAGTGCAGGTGTACGATCTTCGTAGGCTGTCATGATGTGTTGGAGATCACTTCATGAGCGATGCCCTCTTAGTGCTTCGAAGATACGTAGTTCTCGCGATCAAGGTCCACCTTGCGGCTGTTCGCGAACACTCCACAATTATGGAAAACATGAGGTGAGCTGCGCTGACAGGTCCCTTTATGAGCATCCTGCCTTCAACGTGGCCGTTGACCTGAAGGCAGGTTACCTGAATGACTACCGCCTGCAGACAGGCTTGAAGCATGCCCCCTTCTCTATGAGGGGTGTTTATGTCTTTCCGGAGATTGGACTCGCCCTTGCATGCATCTTTCAGAAGACTGGCGCTGAAGTATTCTCGAAACTTCACTTTAATCCCTTCAGGATATTCTTACAGACATCCCCATGGAGCCCAAAGCCTCAAACTCGAACTCAGGTTCAGAACTGACAAGTTATCCCATGAAACCCCATAATGTAATACGAACAGGACATGGAGGTAATCAATCGAACCGGAGGACCGAACAACCACTCCCCCTCATCCTAACTGCTAGCTACCATCCACTACCACTCTGGAACCGATATCATCCTCAAAGGACGATGTTCACAGGCGAGCAGCCAAGGTTCACAACACCGTTCTGAAGAACACATTCAATGATCGGCATAAACATGGACAAATGGTAACACGTACAAAATTGTTGTTGGTGCAACACACGGGTTGTTGCGTAGCCGCACAACCTGAGCCAACGCCGATAACGCTGAGGGGCGAGCAAGTCACACCAACTTGACCGAGAGCAGCAGCATTGGCGACGAGGACACCGACGGTGGAAAGCAGGCCGCTGACCTGTTGAGCCTATGCACACAAGGGGAGGTCAGTGGTGGTATTATTACAAGGAGATGCCAATATTACAGATTGGACGCTGTTGCAGCACTGAATGGGACCAGTGTTGCACTGGTCGCGAGCCTCAAGAGGGGAAGCAGACACGAGGAGAGCAAGGGGAAGGAGAGCAAAGATACGAGCAAACATTTTGAATATGAAGGTAAGTAGGTTGGAGTTTTAAAAGGAAGTGGGCTGTTGACCTGGTATTGAAGGGAGCCTTTGATGCTCCTTTATACCCTGACGGAGGTCCAACCAAAGTCCAACGTTACGTCCTCTACAAGACCCCGCCCATTTCGCTAGGCTTCCATTAACACGGCCTTTTTTCGGGTCAGACTGCTCATCGAAATCACGAAAGCCTTTAGTGACGGTTGGTATCCGTTGCCCGAAGCGACAGTTTCCCTGAGCTAAACCAAACCAATTTGCTCATTGAGCAGTATGTCGATGGGCTTGGCCAAATGATCATACTAGCGACCTAAGAAGAGCCAAGTATCTGTGCCATACATATCAAAGCAGGTCGGACCTCTGCTCAGCATTTCGCGTTTGTGGATCAGTCAGTATGTAATAAAAAAAAGTCTGGAAGTCTTATGGCCTTGTTATGATCATTCAATTTGGTTCTTTCCATGACCCGACGCGCTCGGGGGCCCGGTGTCACTTCGAATTATGTACACGATTTTTCTAGCGCATCGGTGTTTGGAAAAACGATTGTTATTCGACGGTCGTTTTTTTATTTGGGTATAATCCAGGAACCGTTTTTTTGTCAGTGTCCACCAATCAGAGCACTCAGCCGATCACCACAGAGTCATCAAGCGTGAACGTAAGGCGGACGCTCTTGCATGATGCCTGTAACCCGAACGGCTTGAGGGTGTTCACAATTTCGTTTAGCCTTCGTTCGACAGAGTACAACAACTAAACACAGACATAGCGACAAGACGATGTACATTCTACAAGACTCTAGACAAGCCTTCCTTCGATAGGCTTTGGATTTAGGCCCGGGTGATCTTGTACCAACCAGTTGCCTCATCACGCACGCAAGACCGGGGTGAACTGCGCTTCGAGTAACGATCCATTGCTTTGGGTTCACAAGTCAGTTCGTTGCTTGCCTCTTCAGAAATAAACCCACTCGACGGAGTTGAAGTAAAGCACCGGGGTGGGTTCCAGAGTGGGCTCCTCATTCCAGTTGGTCTGGGTGAAACCTACCACCGGAGAATACACTGAGTACGTGGATAACGTCGTGACTGTCTCCGTAAATTACCGATGCACATGTCCTCGACTGAGGGACAGCCGTTCTCTACTTGCAGGTAGCCGGGCTCTCCGTTGACTACGTCCTTGAAAGACTGCAGTCATGGACTGGCACTTGAAACAAACACCTACCAAGTGTGAACCTCGGGCACTTGGAGCAAAACAATGGTGAGGTCACTTGTATATATATAGATCTGTGCTACACTGTAAGATAGGGCTTATGCAGAGTCCTCCAACCTCGCGTGACAAAGTGTTGCATTTCGTATTCACTTAAAAAGCTATCTACTTGTTGTATGGGATGAGAATAATGTTGCATTCATGTTACTTGAGGCCCTCCTCTTCGCAGATCCTTTGAACTGGTTGTATAGAATAAGTAGTGTAAATTTTGGTGTCGAGCCCACCTAAAAAATTACCTGACTAATTCCCAAAATGGACACACGCAACTTCTGACAAAATACAGTGAACTCCGGAACCGGAACACTACTCCGCATGTCCGGAATGCTGGAGTTCCTACCTCCGCTCTGCTGCCAGGCGGAACCACTCGGAGTCTCAGTGTCTGCTCGGAATTGATCCAGAACTTGTGTGGACTCTTATCGCATTCCATCCTCCTTTGCTTGTTATCATTCACAAGCCTCCAGGGATGCTCTGTCACTCCCTTACATTGCTTAATCCCAACTCCTTTTTGTTCCTGTTCCTACTCCCTGATTATCATTAGTGAGCACTTCTCTGCCCACTCTGCTATATATATATATACTTAGTTTTCACTTCAGATTCTCCAGTCATTCTTTGCCCCTCTTTGGCAGTGGCTGAGGTGAGTTTACTTATACATATTTACTACTCCTAGCTAATCCCTAGTAGTCTGGGCAATTACTGCCCTCTTATAGAGTTTTTGTCAACTTCATTTCTTAATATGCCAAAATAAAAGGCATCAATGCTCCAGAGCATTGCCAACTTTGGCCACAACACTAGAAAAAGGGTCAGATGTGGCAATGACAACAAAAACATGCCCACTGTGGCCTCCCATGAAACCAATCCAATAGACATTTTAGAAATCCCAGTCAGTGGAGTAAATCTTGAAGAGCCACCTTTCATATTGGAAGCTTTAGGGTTACCAGAGGCCTGGTGTGGTGAGCCGGAGTTGGCAGAGACTCAGAGCATGTCAGGGCAGGCATATGAATTTGTTTAGGAGACAGGGCTTGAAGAAGGCTCAGGAGACTCAGAGTCAGATAGTGGCAGCTCTCATAAAAGAGACTTTGAGTCAGAAGCAGAATCCACTGACCATAACCATACAGCATCAGAAAATAAGCCCAGCTTGGAGAGTGAGGGACAGGCCAACTTGAAGGCAAGGGACTACAGTTATGAAGCACGCTGGCCACCAAGTGTCATATCTGCACAAGTGGCACTACAGGATATTAATCTCATCTTGAAACCACCATGAAGCACAGGACATGGTTACAAGGACACAGGGCTTCCACTCACTCTTTGAACAAGACTTGAGTGGATGGCATCATTTCTGTGGCTTTATACAGATTCAGGGTCACCTCTTGCTGGCATACAAGGCACTGTCAACTTGTGGTGGATGGCTGCATCTCTTTAGGCTGCACATGCACAGCAGAGCAATCCATGGCGAGCATGCAACCTATGAAAATGATCCAAAGCATACATTACTGATTGTGAAGCACTGCCACTTTACTATGGAAATGGAGGAGCATAAAAATCACAGATATATGATGACAATGTTGCAGTGGATATTGCACCTCCAGGGCATTGGTAAATATGTCCGCTTGCTAGATATCCTTCATTATCTCAAGCAACAGGGTGTCAAAGAGCATCTCAAAATAAAGAAAACTCCTCACCTTTCAACTGCAAAGAGGTGGATGAAGAAGATAGGGTACCATTGGACAAAATCCAGCAGGCCAATATGTTGATGGCCATGAAAGAGAAGACTGTCACATCCAGAAACTTCCCTAACCAATCCGGCCCAATTCTGAACCCCTATGACCAAATCCCGAATCCCGGCCCTCATACTTTACCTTAGACAATTTCTCTTTCATCGGACATTCGGAACCCCGTACTTCCTGTCACGGACTTTCCACATTCCCGTCCCGGACTTCCTGCATTCCCGTCCCGGAATTTCGTATCCCTATCTCGGTTATCACTTGACATATGTCACTCTCCTTTGACACTTCTTGACATTTACAGTTCCTATCGATAATTCCCTTCCCCCTTGCTTTGCAATTATTGCGCCATTGCCTTCAGTCATCATTCTACCATTCTGATGCCATTCCAATTCATTGCTTCCTTTCCTCCGGAAACCTGAAACTCCGATTCGCCCAATAGTACTTTAACATCTTTATATCTTCCGGACTCTTCAGTATATAAACCTGCGTGTACTCTCTGATATTTCCTCAGTTCGAATATCAACTAAATCCTGTTCCTTCCTGATCCCTTCCCCTCCAATTCTCTAAGTCCTTAAGTTGACCTTAGGACCAGCCTCTGACCCTCCGCTCTTAAATTAAGGAACTGAACTTGTACAGGGGCGCAGCACATAGGCTGAAGCCGCAGTTCCTTACCCCTCCAACCCCCTTCAGGAATTCCCACAAAACCCCGCCTTCTCAGTACCTGCGGACATTCCGGGAATGCCGGGAAAGAACCCGGACTTGACAGTATATTCGAACTCAAACCTCTACAAGTTCACTAACATCATATCTTATCCGCATGTCTAGAACTATCCAGGCTCGTTCCCAAACACACAGTATGCAAAGCATCGACACAGCTCAGTTGGAGGCAGCCCAGGAAGACGCCCTGCACTCCCTGATGACCTCGTGTCGAGGCCCCAATGTCGCCAAACAATTCCGAAGCTTCTCTGCTCGTCGTTCATCAAACTCCGCCTCTCAGGCCAGACCTCCGTCTCAAATCGTCTCCACCCCTACTCCCGCAGGTCGTCACCCCTCCGGGGGTGCCCCGGACCCCTCTGACGACGGGAACGGCAGCGGCGACAACCCCGAACCCTCCGATGATGACAACCCCTTTGACGACAACCCTGATAATGCAATTCCGCCTAACCCTATCATGGCGCTTGCAAACGCAGTCCACGGCCTCACTGAGTTATTGCGCTGTGACTGCGAATCCGAAAACTCCTCATCTCCGCGTATGAAGGTGCGGGAACCCGACACCTTCGACGGGACCGACCCTCGCAAGCTGCGGGTTCTCTTGGTCCAATGCGAGCTGAACTTCCAGGATTGCCCCCATGCGAAAGTTACCTTCGCTCAGTCTTACCTAAAAGGTATGGCCCTCGAATGGTTCGAGCCCGACCTCCTCCAGATGGATGATCCGGACTTTCGTCCGGACTGGACAGACAACTATCGGGAATTTGTCCGCGAGCTCCAGACCAACTTCAGCCCCCATGACCCCGTTGGTGATGCCAAACACCAACTTGACCACCTATCCATGAAAGACTCCCAGCATATCAACAAATACATGGTAGAATTCAATCGCCTAGCCTCCCAGGTCCAGGGTTACAGCGAGGGAGCCCTCCGACACCACTTCTACAATGGACTTCCAGACCGCATCAAAGACGAGCTTTCCCGCATTGGAAAACCGCGTTCCCTAGGAGAGCTCCGGACTCTCTCCCAGACTATTGATGGAAGATATTGGGAATGCAAGTCCGAAGTCGCTCGCCAAGTCCGACCCTCCGGAAACCAGTCCTCCACTTCCAAAAGTACTCCAATCACTCCATCTCCGAAACCCGCCACTCCGTCCAACACCTCCACGTCCTCGTCGGCAAAGTCCTCCGCCACTAAACCCGCATCCAACCTCTCCAGTAAACTCGGGAAGAACGGACGCCTCACCTCCGAGGAACGCAAATGCCGCTTTGACCTCAAGCTGTGCATGTTCTGCGGAGCCACCGGACATGTAGCTAAGGATTGCCAGAAGTCCACTTCCCGCACGTCCAAGGCCCGTGCAGCAACGACCTCCTCCGCTCCGGAAGCCAAACTGGAGGCCTCCACCCCTGAGGCAAAAAATTAGGGCGCAGCCTTTCGGACTCCGCACGGGAAGGAGGCTGCGTTGAATCCCACCATGCACTTACAGAGACCCGTCTCAACATGTCCACTCTTTATGATCCCAAGGCCCTTATGCCTCTTGTTTCCCTTTCTGAATTTTCCGAAATTTCCGCATTCCCTGCTTTGTTAGACTGTGGTTCTACTGACTGTTTCATTGATACTACTTTCGTTGACAGGCATCATTTTCCGACATACTCCATCCCTCCTATTTCTTTGAAACTCTTTGATGGTACTTCCAATTCTATGATTACCCGTGCTTTTGACCTTTCCGTTCGTTTCCCTTCCGGCTTTGTCACCTCCGATACATTTTATGTTACTCCATTGGATTCTTCTTGTTCCCTTGTTCTAGGACACAACTGGCTCACCCGCTAGAATCCGTTGATTGACTGGGTACTGGGCAGTATTACTTTCCGAACACCGGCTCAAGACTTGCCAATGCCCCCGACGTCACCTCCGGAGATTCCGGACCCCGGTCCCCCATCTCACTCCGACACTCCCAACAAGCCGCCTCGCGAAGCTCCTCGCATCTCGTTTGTCAATGCTGCTGCCATTGTGCGTGCATGCAAACTCGATGGTTCCGAGCAGTTCAGCATTCACCTCTGTCCCCAGGACTCCAAACTCCATTCTGTATCCTGGAACTCCGAGACCCCCGAAGAGGTCGATCTTTCCTCCGTCCCTCCGGACTATCACAATGTCTTCAGTAAGTGCAAGGCTGATACCCTTCCGCCCCACAGGGAATTTGATCTCAAGATTGACTTAGAGGAAGGTGCTTCCCCTCCTCTTGGGACTGTCTACCCGGTCTCTGCTACAGAACTCGAGTCCCTCTGGGAATTCATTGACAAACACCTCAACTACGGCTTCATCTGTCAGTCCAAATCTGCCCACGGCGCTCCCGTCCTCTTTGTCCACAAGAAGGACAGATCCCTCCGCCTCTGTGTCAATTTCCAAGGTCTCAATAAAATCACGAAGAAAGACCGCTATCCCTTACCCCTGATCTCCGACCTCCTCGATTCCCCTAGCCACGCCAAGGTATATACGAAGATCGACCTCCGTCATGCATACCACCTTGTCCACGTTGCTCCTGGAGATGAGTGGAAAACCGCCTTCCGGACTCGCTATGGCTCGTACAAGTGGCTGGTGATGCCCTTTGGGCTCACCAATGCCCCGGCAGCCTTCCAGCGGTTCGTCAATAGCATCTTCATGGACCTCCTAGAGGTCTGCATCGTGGTTTACCTCGATGACATCCTCATCTATTCCAACGACATGGGAACATGTCTGGGAAGTCCTCCGGCATCTCCGGAAACACGGACTTTATGCCAAACCGGAAAAGTGTGAGTGGCACTCGTACTCCCTCAAATACCTAGGCTATTGTCTCTCTCCCCAGGGGCTTACCATGTCCCTGGAGAAAGTCCAGGCAGTCCAAGATTGGCCTGAACCCCGGAAGGTCAAGGACATCCAGTCCTTCCTTGGGTTTGCCAACTTCCATTGTTGTTTCATCTTCAACTACTCCGATATCGTTGTTCCGCTCACCCGACTCACTCGGAAAAACGCCCCTTGGAACTTCAACGACTCCTGCCGCTCCGCCTTCACCCAACTCAAAGATGCTTTCACCTGAGCCCCTATCCTTACTCACTGGATTCCGGACTGCCCTATCACGGTCGAGACCGACACTTCGGACTACACTATTGCGGGAATCCTCTCAATTCGATGTCCAGACGAGGAATTCCACCCCGTTGTGTTCTACTCCCGCACCTTGACAGCCCCGGAACTCAACTACGACACTCATGATAAGGAGCTCCTCACTATCCATGAAGCCTTCCGGCATTGGCATCATTACCTCAAAGGTTCCGGCACCCCTATCGACGTCGTTACCGACCACAAAAATCTGGAATATTTCTCCACCTCCAAAGTCCTGACCCGCCGGCAAGCCCGCTGGTTGGAGTTCCTATCCCAGTTCAACCTCATCATCTGGTTCCGCCCCGGACACTTAGGAGCTAAACCTGACTCCCTCACTAGACGCTGGGACGTCTACCCCAAAGAGGGGGATAAGGACTATGCTCACGTCAATCCCCATAACCTCCGACCGGTGTTCACTCAAGAACAGCTTGCCTCATCCCCACAGGCCACTATCCTACTCGCCCCAGTCCTCCAGGCCTCGTCCCTACTTGACATCGAAGACATTCACAAGGACATCCTAGATTCCCTGTCCTCCGACCCCATAGCTTCCCTCCATCTTCCGGACTCGTCAGACTCCCAGTGGGCCATCAACCCCGAAGGTTTCCTGACCCTCGACAATCGCATCTTTGTCCCGGAAGCTAAGGACCTCCATCTTTGCATTCTCTGGTACAAGCACGACCACCCCCTATCCAGACATTTTGGGCAAAACAGGACATTAGAGCTCGTCCGCTGGGAATACACCTGGCCAGGCCTCCACACCTTTGTCAAGGACTATGTCAGTTCCTGCACTTCCTGCACCCACGCTAAAACTCTGAGACACCGCCCCTACGGAATGCTCAAGCAACTCCCAATCCCCAAAAAGCCCTGGAACTCCATTTCCATGGACTTCATTGAACAACTCCCGTCCTCCGGCAGATACACCGCAATCCTCATAGTCATCAACCGCCTTTCCAAACAATCCATATTCATTCCCACTCACGACACTATCGACTCTCCAAGCCTCGCGAAATTATTCCTGCTCCACGTGTTTTCCAAGCACGGAGTTCCCTCCCATATCACCTCCAACCGGGGTTCCGAGTTTGTCTCTCACTTCTTCTGTTCCCTCGGGAAAGCCCTCGACATCTGACTTCACTTCACTTCGGGATACCATCCCGAAGGCGATGGGCAAACGGAACAAGCAAACCAGACCCTCGAGCAGTACCTCCAAATCCACTGCAACTACCAACAGGACAATTGGTCGGAACTCCTACCCCTCGTGGAATTTGCCTACAATAATGCCCCTAGCGCTACCACAGGAGTATCCCCGTTCTTCGCTAATAAAGGCTACCACCCTAATGTCTCGGTCTATCCCCAAAGGGACCTGACCTCATCCCGCGCCCATGAATATGCAGTTGACCTACAGGAACTCCATGAATTCCTATGCACAGAGATGGCTCGCGCCCAGCAACACTACCAAGGACCTGCAGATTCCTGACGACTTCCGGATCGGAGACCAAGCGTTTGTCAAGGCAAAGTAAAGTATTTCTGTTCCACTTGCCCTTCCAAGAAACTCTCGGAAAAGAACCTCGGCCCCTATCCCATCATCACCCAAGCCGGACCCCTGTCCTTCACCCTCCGACTCCTGGACTCCATGCGTGCTGTCCATCCCATTTTCCACGTCTCCCAATTAGAACCCGCAAATCCAAACACCATCCCGAATCAGATCCAACCCCCACCTCCCCCAGTCGAAGTTGACGGAGAACCCGAATATGAAATCTCCGAAATCCTAGACTCCAAAATCGACCGCCAATGCAGGAATTGCCAACTCCTGTACCTGGTAAGGTGGGCGGGTTACAAAGGGACTGATGAAGAAACATCTTGGATTCTTGCAACCGAGCTCGCTCATGCATCGGAACTCGTCTCAGACTTTCACTCCGCATATCCCGGAAAGTCCAGACCCCTTAGTTCACTTGGATGAGGCCGGAAATACAGTTTTCAATATACAAAAAACAAAACCATACTAGTACAGGAGGAAGGCAATGAGACACTACGCTACTTCCCCATCCCTATTCTCCTCACCCTCACCCTCCTCCTCATCCCCATCCTCCCCATCTGTCTCCTGACCTTCCTCTCCATCATCCCTCTCCTTCCCCTTCCACTCCGACGCCCCCCAGCTTCCTCTGGAATCTCCGAATTGGGACCCCTGAGCCACCAGGAAGGCTGCCAGGCCGTCCGACAGCACCTGCCGGATCCCCAACAGTTGGGCCACGACAGCCCCCTGGTACGCCTCGTTGGCCCGCCTCTGGGCCTCGTAGGACTCTGTCAGGGCCCTGAGCACGTCTGCCAGGGCCCCGGGTGCGTCCCGGTGCTCCTCATCTTCCTGGTCCTCCCCTGCGCTCTCCTCCCAGACTTTCGGACTTTTCTGCCTCCGCCGCTTCCAGTCCTTCCCCCCGCGCGGCAACGCCACTTCCACGGCCACCCGCTTCCCCGCTCCGACCTCCTGGCATGATGAGTGTGCCTGCACGCACCTCGCGCACGTCCGCGACCTCCCGGTTTTCGGGCCCAGACACAGTACCCCCGCCCTCACACAGGCCGCACAGGGAGTATTAGCCCCGGGGAGCCAACCGCCGGGCCTCCCCACACTCACCTGTGAAGGCCCCGCCCCAGACCCCCTCAAGGACCTGCTTGCCCTCCGCCTCTGCGACTCTCGCAACCCCTGCCGCAATCTTTCGGCCGCGACCCTCGCGACCTCTGCCTCCGCTTTCCTCCTCCTCTTGTCCTCCTCTGCCTTTTTCCGCGCCTCCTCCTCGAGCCTCCACCTTGCCTCCTTGTGCTTCTCTGCCTCTCGCCAGGCCTTTTTCTCCCTGGCCTCCTGGATTCTCCAGGCGGACTCCCGCGCGTGCTCTTCCTCCTCTTGCTGAAGGCGGGTGATTTTGTCATTGGATTGCGAGTGAGTAGACATGTTAGGTGGTGGAACTAAACAACAAGCAGTCAACGGTCGCAAGGCACCTCAGATCGATTCCCGCTTTTCAAACTCCGCTATACTTCTATTCCCTATCACGGACTCCTATCCAGGCACTCAAGGGTTCGTGCCTAAGAGGGGGATACTGTCACATCCTGAAACTTCCCTAACCAATCCGGCCCAATTCCGAAACCCTATGACCAAATCACAAATCCTGGCCCTCAGACTTTACCTTGGACGATTTCTCTTTCATTGGACATTCTGAACCCCGTACTTCCCGTCCCGGACTTTCATATTCCTATCTCGGTTATCTCTTGACACATGTCACTTTCCTTTGACACTTCTTGACATTTACAGTTCCTATCAATAATTCCCTTCCCCCTTGCTTTGCAATTATTGTGCCATTGCCTTCAGTCATTATTCTATCATTCTGACGCCATTCCGATTTATTCCTCCCTTTCTTCCGGAATCCCAAAACTCCGATTCGTTCGATAGTACTTTAACATCTTTATATCTTCTGGACTCTTCAGTATATAAACCCGCGTGTACTCTCTGATATTTCCTTAGTTCGAATATCAACTAAATCCCGTTCTTTCCTGATCCCCTCTGAACTTCCCGGTACCTAAGTTGATCTTAGGATTGATCTCTACCTCTGACCCTCCACTCCGAAATCAAGGAACCGAACTCGTGCAGGGGTGCAGCACATAAGCTGAAGCCGAAGTTCCTTACCCCTCCGACCCCCTTCAGGAATTCCTGCCAATGCCGCTTTCTCCACACTCCGGACAATCCGGGAATTCCGGGAACGAACCCAGACTTAACAAAATGTCAAGAAGTGTCAAAGGAAAGTGACATATGTCAAGAGATAACCGAGATAGGAATATGAAAGTCCGGGACAGGAATACGGAAGTCCGGGATGGGAATGCAGAAAGTCCGGGACGGGAATGCGAAAGTCCAGGACAGGAAGTAGTCCGATGAAAGAGAAATTGTCTAAGGTAAAGTCTGGGGCCCGGGATTCAGGATTTGATCATAGGGGTTCGGAATTGGGCTGGATGGGTTAGGGGAGTTTCGGGATGTGACACAGAGTACAAACAGGTTTATATACTAAGGATTCTGGAAGATATAAGACTGTTAAACTATTTGGGTGATTCAGAGATTTGGGTTTTCAGAGCATAGTAAGGGGTAAATCAGAATGGCATCAGAATGGTGCAATGATTGTGAGATAGAAAGGGACCATGAGTGTCAAAGGAGAGGAATGAAATAAGACAACATAAGCAAGATAGGATCAGTGGAAAGTTTGAGGCAGGAATACAGGATATTGGAATATGAGGTCAGGGTGAAAAACTCCTGAGGTAAAATCCGGAGTTCAGGATTTGGTTGCGACTGGCCAGAAATGGGTAGGGAAAGGCATGGGATGTGACAACAACTCTGGACAGCCTGGAGGAGACGGTATCTTTACAGGTACACCCTCACCACCAATCAATGGTTCCACCCATTACTGAAAATGCAATGGAAATATCCCTTGGCACACTCATATCACATGAAACCACCACCGCATATTCACCCACCCATCACTCAAAATACCCTTACTAAAATAACCGCTTGGCTGACTCATATCACATGGGATTTTTATTACATCTTGGCCCATCTGTGCCCTACGAATGCAACTTGTAGGTCAGCTGACAATTGGCTGGCCTGTGAGCCATGGCTATTTGTCAACCTCAGCTGTCCATGTACTATGGTACCAAAGCACTACATGGGCTCCATGCATATATCCAACATTATAATCCCTCACCATTAATTGTCTTTCCCCTCTCATAATTATAATTCATGATCTGCTTTCACCATTTTCCTGATGGATGTTTTCTGTTTCCTCAGTCTCTCTTCCAGAAGTGCTTCTCTTGGACTCCAACCCTTTAAGATCTCTACACATTATGCAATCACACAATCTCATGCAGTTGGCCAAAAGCCTGCCCTTCCCCACACACACACAGAACCTTATTCACAGTAGATTCATGTGACCTCAATAGTTCTTCAAGTAGTGCCGGGGATGAAATATGGTTGCTTTCCAGCCATTGTATCAGCCTCAGCAATGGGCAGGATGTGCATCAAGGCACCTGATATAGTATAGATCCAAGCTCCAATGCTTACCAGTGATGTATCCCCTTTCAGGAAGGAGATCGGACTCACCATTTCATACATCTTTCAGAATGCTCGTGCTGAAGTACTCTCTAAACTTCACTTTAATCCGTTCATGATAATTTTTAGACATCCCCATCGATTCCGAAACCTGAAACTCGAACTCAGGGTCAGAACTGACAAGTCATCCCATGAAACCCAATTATAAAAGCAAAACGACTAGGACACGTAGATAAACAATCAAAATTGAGAATTGAACCACTCCCCCCATCCTAATCGCTAGCTACCATCCACTACCACTCTCGAACTAATATCATTCTCAGAGGACGATGTTGACAGGCGAGCAACCAATGTTCACAACACCGTTCTGAAGAACATATTCAACGCCCGATATAAACATGGACAAATGATAACACGTACGAAGTTGTTGTTGGTGCAGCAAACAGGTTGTTGCGTAGCCGCACAGCCTGAGCCAGTACCAATGATAGTAATGGGGGAACAGGTCACACCGACTTGACCGAGAGCATCGGCATCGGCGACAAGGACACCGACGCTGGAAAGCAGGCCGCTGACCTGTTGAGCCTATATACACAAGAGGTGGTCAGTGGTGGTATTATTACAAGGTAATGCCAATATTACAGATTGAACGCTGTTGCAGCACTGGATGGGACCAGTGTTGCACTGGTCGCGAGCCTCAAGAGGGGAGGCAGATACGAGGAGAGCAAGGGGAAGGAGAGCAAAAATACGGGCGAACATTTCGAATTTCGAATGTGAAAGTAAGTAGGTTGGAGTTTAGAAGGAAGTGAGCTGTTAACCTGATATTAAAGGGAGCCTTTGGTGCTCCTTTATACCCAGACGGAGGTCCAACCAAGTCCAACGTGACGTCCTCCATAAGACCCCGCTCATTTCGCCAGACTTCCATTAGCACGGCCTGTTTTCGCGTTAGAATACCCATGAAAGAAAATCACGAAAGCCGTTAGTGACGGTCGTGCGAGTTCTGATTGGTGGAGAATATGTATCCGTTGCCCGAAGCGGTAGTTTCCCTGAGCTAAACCAAACCAATCTGCTTATTGAGCATCTGAGAAGCTGTCGAGTTACGTTCTGGTTGCGTTGCACTTTGCGGGTCTCTCATTGGCCAAAATGACTGTAAGCGATCCAAGAAGAGCCACGTGCCTGTACCATACCAAAAGGGGTCGGACCTCTGCTCATAAATGCAGCTTTTTCGCGTTTCGCGTTTGTTGATGGAGCACTCCTTGGCATTGACGCTGCAAGTTAGGTATGTCGATGGGCTTGGCCAAATGACTGTAAGCGACCCAAGAAGAGCCAAGTACCCGTACCATACCAAAACAGGTCGAACCTCTGCTCACAAATGCAGTTTTTTCGCATTTCGCATTTGTTGATCAGTGAGTATGTAAAAAATAAAAAAAAAGGTCTGGAAGGCGACCGGCCGCCATCAGCAAAACGACTGAAATGAAACTGGCGATCAGTGAGGTTAGTGACTTACAGCAGCCTACGTGCGGTAAACGAACACCTCTCATTGGTGGAGATGTGGATGTGCCCTGCGCTTGAAAGCGTGTCTCAGGGTCTCTTTGCCGTTTCTGTGAATTATAAGTACATATGGGGACCAAACTACGCTAACCATTTGTATTTTGTTGTGCGGACCTCTATGCAGAGTTTTTGGATTGCTGATGAAGTCTTACTATGGCCTTCGTCGATCCATCTATAAAATGTAGCCGAGCCACAGTATAGTTAGCTTGCGGGGCGACTACTGCTTGCGGGAAACGGACACCCATTCTCCACCAATCAGACCTCGCAAATCCGTCACCAAAGTCTTTGGTAATTATGGCGTTGTGTAGATGTTGTTATGGCCATTCAATTTAGCTCTTTCCATGACCCGACGCGCTCGGGGGCCCGGTGTCACTTCAAGTTATGTACACGAATTTTCTAGCGCATCGGTGTTTGGAAAAACGACTGTTATTCGACGGTCGTTTTTTTATTTGGGTATAATTCAGGAACTCTTTTTGTCAGTGTCCACCAATCAGAGCACTCAGCCGATCACCACAGAGTCATCAAGTGTGAATGCAAGGCGGACGCTCTTGCATGATGCCTGTAACCCGAACGGCTTGAGGGTGCTCACAATTTCGTTTAGCGACAGAGTACAACTAAATACAGACATAGCGACGCGACGATGTACATTCTACAAGACTCTAGACAAGCCTTCCTTCGATAGGCTTTGGATTTAGGCCCGGGTGATCTTGTACCAACCAGTTGCCTCATCACGCGCGAGCACCCAAGTAGTGTTTGTGTCGAGCCCGGGGATGTCTGCCTCCCAGATCACGGGGGTATCAATTTCACCTCTGATGATCTGTGTCTCTCGGTACTGTGTAGTGACGTATGCGCGCAAGACCGGGGTGAACTGCGCTTCGAGTAACGATCCATTGCTTTGGGTACACAAGTCAGTTCGTTGCTTGCCTCTTCAGAAATAAACCCACTCGACGGAGTTGAAGTAAAGCACCGGGGTGGGTTCCAGAGTGGGCCCCTCATTCCAGTTGGTCTGGGTGAAACCTACCACCGGAGAATACACTGAGTACGTGGATAACGTCGTGACTGTCTCCGTAAATTACCGATGCACATGTCCTCGACTGAGGGACAGCCGTTCTCTACTTGCAGGTAGCCGGGCTCTCCGTTGACTACGTCCTTGAAAGCCTATTCACAACCCGTCGAGAACACAGACAAGGGCACTCACAGAGAAGTGATAAACGCCGTTATCGTCCTTGGTCAGTGTAGTTTTGTCGCCGACCTGTATTGTATCACAGCTAGCATTCGGTCAAGTTCTCTCGTGCTCAGTCATGACTCACGTTGAGAGGCTTATAGTTGGAGGTATCAACGATCGTGTCGGAGTCACCATCTACCTGAGGTTTCACGACAGCGAGTCTAGAAGAGAGTGACTATCAGCTTATGTTACTAATATTTCCGTACGATCAGCACGTACTGGCTTTGGAATTTCACGCGCATGGAGTATGGGCCTTAAAGCACCGACACAACGAGAACACTAGTCAGCAGGAATTGCGTTACGAAGAATGTTCAATACAAACCCACTGCAGCGAAACTGACCACTCTGAAATTGATATTTCGAACGGTGAGTAAGCGCCAGGGAGGAAGGCAACGGTGCTTACTTCCAACATACTGGGAACTTGTCATGGTAGAGGCCCTTGATATTTTGATTGAAGGTGAGCATCAACGTTACGTCCGCACCAAGATTATTGCTGTAGAGGAAAGGGTGAAAAGGTGAGGAACGAACGACACGTGGAATTGAGAGCAAGAGGACCCTCACGTGCAGAACTTCAAGTTTCTGGTGCACATTGCGGACATGGTTTGAATCGATAGATCGGTTGAGATCGATATGGAGTGTCGAGTGGTTCGAGTTGGGGAGTTGGAGGGGCAGGGAGGCCTTTTTATATGTCGTCGGTTTGTTGTCGCTGGCTCCGCGTCGTGTTCACAATGATAGGTGAAATGCGCCCCAGAGACGCCGACGTTTTCCATTCCGAACTGCAAGGTGCTTCTTTGGTCGCCGGGGCTTACACCAGTGTGATACTTTTCATTCGCAAACCATGCTATGGGTGGGCTGAATGGCGGGACATTCCGAGTTCTTGCGACCTTCCAATCTCATCTCGCAGTAGCACACGGAAAAAAGTTAGGTGTCAATGGCACGTAGATATGGTGGCTGCAAATGTCACCGACTGCTCAATTCAGGGGTTGGAAATACTTGTGAGAAACAGTCCGCCATCCGATTGTCGAATACAGGGGGACGGTGATCATGACACTCTCCAGCCAATTGTTCCGTGAGACCTGCCCAAAACCTGTCGCGTCACATATAACTACGGACAGGAATCATGTTACTCACTATAGTGTTGCCAGTGTGGTGCCTTGCCCTGGTGGGTGGGACCATGGAGTGGTCAATTGCATCACAGTATGGCCCGCTTCACGCCCAATTAAGCGAACAAAACGACCTATACTATACCCAGATAATAATACAGAAAACATATCTTAGTTATATGTTAGATGGAGAAACTGTGGTGGTGGAAGTGCAAGGTAATCCCTCTCTCTGTGTCGCGGGAGCAGGCCTTGGCGCAACAAATCTTGTGCCTTGCCTTAGCACATCCGACACGGACCACGGACCACCAACATCACCGACTGACCCCATAATCAGTATCGAATGTGTGTCATGGACGAGCGCTCGAGCTTTGGCCAGGTTACAAGTGGTAGACAAGGGTTACTTACCATCAACATACAAATTCGACCCGTTCAACTCCTCATCATTCTACCCAACAGTGACCAACCCCTCCAGTGAAACCTCCTCTACATATAGATTACCCCTCGAGTTATCTCACACGCAAATGCGACGTGGAATGACACCCTTGTCATCGACGAAGGAAGGAATGTTACATCAATCAGTCCTGACATAGTCGACATACGGAATGGAAAATATCCCGCTGATCAAAGAGGCACCCTTCCGCCATCGAAAACATTCACTCTCTGGACCTGGTGCGGCGTGTGCATTTCACCCGTCATCGCAAACATGACAGACTGACGGCTCGGACGTATAAGAAGCCTCCCTGTTGCTCCAACTCTCCACCTCGAAGCACTCGAGACTCCGTATCAATCTCAACCGTTCTGCTCATTCAAACTATGGCCGCAGCGTTCACCAGAAATCTGACGTTCATGGCGTGAGGCTCCCCTTGCTCTCAATCCCGTGTGCCGTTCCTCACCTTCTCACCCATCCCCTCATAGCAATGATCTTGGTGTGGACGCAACGTTGATTCTCACCTTCGATAAAGATATCACGGGCCTCTATCACGACAAGTTACCCGTATTTTGGAAGTTGGTGACGTTCCTTTCTTCTCTGACTCTTACTTGACCGTTCGAAATTTCAATTTCACAGATCTTACAATTTCGGCGCGAAAGGTGGGCATTTCACAGCCCTCCGCAACGCATTCCCTGCTTACTTATTTGCTCGTTCTCCCCGGTGCTTCAAGGTTCACATGTGGTGAACGCGACATACCAAAGCGGCCAGTAAGTGCTGATCGTATCAAGATAATAGTAACATCGACTGACGGTCAGCCTCTGGGCACGCTCTCGTAAGACCTCAGGTAGGTGGTAGCTCCGGCACAATCGTGGATGCCTCCACCGACAAGCCTCTTAACGTGAGCAATCATGCACA
The DNA here is from genome assembly GCA_014904945.1 of Gyrodon lividus. NCBI lineage: Eukaryota > Fungi > Basidiomycota > Agaricomycetes > Boletales > Gyrodontaceae > Gyrodon > Gyrodon lividus. The sequence goes on from MU127442.1 coordinate 306,715, forward strand.
CACGAGGGAACTCGCATGTAATACCATACAGGTCGGCGACAAGACGCCCCTGACCGAGGACACATCCACCGGTAAGTTACTGCGGAGACAGTCACGACGTTGTCCAACTCAGCATATTTTCCCGTGGTAGTTTCCACAGAGCCTAATTCTGATGAGAAACCCACCTCCGTGCCCCCCTTGGAACCCGTCAGGTGTGCGATCCATCTCGTTTGTTTTTGAGAAGAAAAGCAACGAACTGACTTGCGGACCCAAAGCGATGTTGGATCGTTGACCGAAACGCAGGTCGCCCCGATCTTGCGTGCATACGTCACTGAACAGTACCGAGAGACGGACACCACCAAAAGTGAAATCGATTCCCCGTTGCTCTGGGAGCATGACCTCCTGGCGCTTCCCCAAATCACTATTTGGCTGCTCACGCGTAACAAGGCAACTGGGCAGTACAGGATCACCGGGGCATAAGCCAAAGCCTATCGAAAGCAAGCTTGGCTAGAATGGTGGTGGAATGCACGCGTTGGTCGTCGCGTAGTTGCTCTCTCTTTCCTTATGTAGTTGTATCAATACTCTCAGGTTGTAGTTGTATTGAGATTGATGTGATGTTCGTCTCATTCGTGTGGTACCAAACGTGCGAATCCCATGAGCTCCCTTCAGACAATCAGGCCCATGGGCGTGAAGGACGTTATATTGCATTGGTTGTGCAACAAAGTTGGGCTCAGAATGAACTTGTTGCGTGAACAATCTGAGTCGATGCAATTGCTTCCGTCACTCCGGAGTCCGAATGCCCTCCTTAAGTTATGTCTGTCCAAGGGACCAAGTAGCGGCCTCGAGGGTGAAGAACGATGTCCGCCGCAACTGCCTTTCAAACATTCTCTCTAGCAAACGAAATATTTCAAGTCTCTCCTCAGGATGAGATCTACGCATTTGACGACGGCGCCAATCAACGGATACTCCAGCAGTCGCCTTGGGGTCAAGAGTGAGTAATATCACCGTCGTGTATCATGCATATCGATTCAACACAACACATGACTCGTTACAATTAATAGCCCTCACTACTTCAAATCATGTAAAATATCGGCCGTAGCGCTGATCAAAATGGTATGTTTAACTTTTGCTATCTTATCTGCACCTCTTCCTTCCCCTGTTTCCATCTGTCACCCCCTTCTTTACCCCCTCCTCCGACAGTTCCAAATGGCACACTCCAACTCACTGTAATACCCTCAACAGGTCATCCATGCCCGATCAGGCGTCCCACACGAAATCATGGGTCTCATGCAAGGAAAGGTCATCGGCAACTCCATCGTCATCATGGATTCGTTCGCGTTGCCCGTTCAAGGAACGGAGACGCGTGTCAATGCTGCAAATGAGGCAAATGAGTATATGGTGACGTACATAGAGGAAAGCGAGAAGGTGCGTCTCGATTATGTGTCCCGGTAATTCCAACAGATGGATGAATGCTAACGCTGGTGTGGCGTGGCATGCGACGGCATGAGTAGGTGAAGAGACTGGAGAAGGCTATTGGCTGGTATCATTCCCATCCGGGGTATGGGTGTTGGCTGTCTGGTATAGATGTCGACACGCAAATGAACAATCAACAATTCCAAGATCCGTTCGTAGCGGTCGTCGTAGGTCCTTTCCCCCAGCCTTTCCCTCCTATTTTGGATGCGCCTCTGACTACTGCTTCCTACTCTACCATGCTCTCAACAGATCGACCCCAACCGCACAATCTCGGCCGGCAAAGTCGACATCGGCGCCTTCCGCACCTACCCCAAAGACTACACCCCTCCAACCTCTTCCTCCTCCGAATACCAATCCATCCCACTTTCTAAAATCGAAGATTTTGGTGTCCATGCAAACCAATATTACCCCCTCGACGTCCAAATTTTCAAATCGAGTTTGGATGAGGAACTGTTGGGGCTTTTGTGGAATAAGTATTGGGTTAACACGTTGAGTGGGAGTAATTTGATTTCGGTGAGCGTCCCCTTCATTTTTCTCGTGATGATGTGGCGAGTTGGATGCTGGGGTGGCACGTGCTAAATATGTTGGTGCGCTTGTAGAATCGCGCATATGCGGTATCACAGATCTCGGATCTGCATCAAAAGCTTGCGAGGGCACAGTCATCGGTTAGCAATACGCGACCTCCTGTCCCCGCTATGAAAGGCCAAGATGAAAAAGCGGGTGTTAACAAGGTATTCAGTCTCCGGTTCCTTTTTGTTAGCAGCCAGAGTTCCTCACAAAATTACTCCCAGGACGACAAGAAGAAAGAAGACAACCAGCTCACCAAAGCTGTTAAAGACAGGTACGTACCGAATCGCTCGCTCCACGCCGCCTATAGAACCCACGATGAACTGTCGCCCATAGTCAAAAAATTGCAGTAGAAGCTCAACACGGTCTCATCTCGCAAGTTCTGAAAGATATCGTCTTTTCGTCACGACCGAGTCAACAACCTCAGACATCAAGAGTGGCGGAGGTGCTCGATACAACGATGAGCATTGGCTGAATATTGTAATGATAGATTCGTGTGGAATTATTTGCCGCCGCTTTCATTTCTTGTAAACGTTGATGCATATCACGGCGAGAGTATGGGTTTCATACTTTCGCATGTTCTGTGTGTCATTGCTAATACTAAAAGTGTATACACCTGGTCAGATTATGATGCTGCCAGTCTCGACAGGCAAACACTGGAAGCTATGGATGGTTGAGGGACTGGTGGCGGATTGAGGAGAGGAGTTAGAGATGCTATATATTACCGTAAATTATGACTTTTAATGACTTGACACGTCGAGTTCAACTGTGCAATCTTGAAGAGGACAGCGCGGCGTAAGAACGCACATGCGGCCTGTAGCTCGCATCGGCACGCTCATCTGCTGGCATAATTCATTGATCAAAAAAAATACGTTCAAGTTTGCAGAGAAGCGTACGATGGTCACCTGTTACTACTCCGAACTCGTTCGCTTCATCATTTTGAGAAGTACTACAAACACGACTGCGTCAATTAACACTTCGTGGACACGGTTTCCCACGGCACCAAACGTTCGTGCTCGTTGTTGAACACAGCGAGCTCAAAAAATAACAATATATCGTTGTTTTTTTGTATTTCCAGCTAGTTTTTTTGTGGGTACTGTACAATGCACGTGTGTTGTATAATGGTTACAGCGTATTTGAATACCTTGCGTCGATACGTACTCAGGTTCATATAGAAAAATAAAAATCATGTAAGTGACATACCGACCGCGTCGGGCCATCTACTAACTCAAGTGCTCGGCGAGCAGATCGTTTTGGAATAGCTCAGGGAAACTGCCACTTTGGGCAACAGATACTTATTCTCCACCAATCAAAACTCGCAAAACCATCACCAAACTCTTTCGTAAATTTGAGAGGTAGTCTGATGCGGGTCACACAAAAAGCTAAATTGTACGGCCACAACAAGGCCGCAGGACTTCCTTTTTTTATTATTTTTTACATACCTCGTCACTGAATCAGAGGTCCAGAGCCAACGCCAACCCTTCAATGTAAAAAAGGCCGTGCTAGTGGGAGCCTGGCGAAATGAGCGGTGTCTTGTAGAGGACGTAACGTTGGACCATAGGGTCCTCCGTCTGGGTATAAAGGAGCAACGAAAGTTCCCTTCAATAGCAGGTCAACAGCCCACTCATCTACTTCGAACTCGAACACCAGCCTACTTACCCTCACATTCAAAATGTTCGCTCGTGTCTTTGCTCTCCTTCCCCTTGCTCTCCTCGCATCTGCTACCCCTACCAGCCAGTGCAACACTGGCCCTATCCAGTGCTGCAACAGCGTTCAATCGGTAATATTGAGATGTGCTTGTAATGAGACTACCGCTTACCTCGGCTTGTGTCACTGTAGGCTCAACAGGTCAGCAGCCTGCTTTCTAGCGTCGGTGTGCTTGTTGCCGATGCGGCTGCTCTCGGACAAGTCGGTGTGACCTGTTCGCCCATTACTATCATTGGGACTGGCTCAGGCTGTGCGGCTACGCAACAACCTGTTTGCTGCACCAACAACAACTTTGTACGTGACACGATTTGTTCCTGTTGATGGAAGTTGTTAAGTGAGATTCATATTCAGAACGGTGTTGTGAACCTTGGCTGTTCGCCTGTCAATGTCGTGCTTTGAGTATGATCACGATTTGAGAGTGGTGGGTGGTAGTTAACATTTGGGATGGGCGGAGTGGTCGTCTTCTACTTGCCGTAGTTGTATTTGACTTCACGGTCTAATATCATCGGTTGTGTTGGTTTCGAAGAATGAGTTGGAGTGGCACAGCTAGTGCTCTTTAAAGGAAAGTCTTTTCAATACTATCATCCTCGAGGGATGAAAAAATGTGAGAGAATATTTCATTCCCAGAAGAATGAAATATCCATGGAAGATGGATACCTACGTGAGTCCAGTCTCCTCCTGATTGACATTGTCCATTTCTTGCGCCGTGCTGCGCAGAAGGAGATATCTAAACCAGTCGGTCACCGCGCCCGCTCGAACCCAGAGGAGTTCAACCGCCGGAAAGGCATCTATGCAGGTTTTGAACCGACCCTTTTCCACCTTCCTGCATCCGCGTCCACAACACTGGGGACACCACCACACGCATCCATCCTTCAGCCTCCGAGCGATGAACCACTTGACACCACGCACTGCCAGTGTAACGACGTGGGTATGCCTGGGGTATACGCGTGTCCATCCATCTGATGAACTGCACGCTCCGCTGAGGTTCTTGAATGGTCGATGACATGGAAACGAATGAGAGATCGCTAAATAAATTTGACGACCGGTGAGCATGGGACAACCGGCTGGAGTTGAACCAGCCAAGCCACTCCTGCAAATGCCCTGTCATGTAACCTCTTGGGTCGTTACTACAGTTCCTCAGGCTAAGTCCAGCCGCATTCGCCAGTGTTATAGGATGTCACAACAGAAATGACCGGGAAAAGGGAACGTACATTATGCACAAGTTTCCGTCGTTCTGCGGGCATGTGCGGCCGGTTGGATCCTAGACTCGGGCTCTGCTGCCAGAATTCCCAAGAGGCCAGGCTGGTGCTACTCATCGACATCCGTGACAAAGAATTGAATCAGTCGTCATCGTGCGTAGTAATTATCAACGGCACTGGCCGTGAGTCGTTACATACTACCATCTCTGAAGATCTAATCTATTATCAATGATCACAGCGCATCAACTTCATACTAGCAACTGGGCGCCTATCTAGTATCCATGTCATTTCGCCACACAGGTTCAACGATTGCGCCCAACTTGATTGTCATGACTGAGTTGCAATACCACCTAGCAGACACTTGTCATTCATTCATTCCTTGTTAGCCCTCCGCCAACTGATTTCGCATCGAAGGGCCACTCCTCGTCCAACCCATGATATCATGTTCAACAATTCGACAAACATTGACGCCAGTCATTCGACCTTCAGCGAGGTCCATCGAGACCAGTACTATAACTCTCGCGTCAGTGTCCAGGGGAACCAAACACTCAACACCATCGTTCATGGCAATCAAATCTTTCAAGGCTCTCAGACAGGTTGGTGGTGACACACAACTTCACGCTTTCTCTTCTCATCACCCGGCCAAATTCATTAGGTCAAGAGGCTTTACAGAAAGCCAGTGCAACCAGTGCCGCATATGATTCGGCGGAACGCTATCCAGCCCCCCGATGTCTCCAAGGCACTCGAGTTCAGCTACTTAATCGCTTGACCGCGTGGATGGAGGATCTCAACCAGAATCCCATCTGCTGGGTGAATGGTCGTCCTGGCTCCGGAAAGTCAGCCGTATCACAGACAGTGGCAGAGAACTATGCCACACAGAATCGTCTGGCTGCAAGCTTTTTCTTTTCCCGCAGGGATATTGAACGACGTACCACCCTCACTTCTTTCCGACCATCGCCACCCAATTTCTCTCTTCCATTCCATCCCTTCGCCCGCCCGTCGTGGCAGCCCTGGAGCAAGACTACATGATTCCGTCCAAAGTACTTCGCGAACAGATGGAGAAGCTTCTTCTTCAACCTCTATCCAGTGGTCTGCATCCTCCTGCGTCACCGCTTCTCATCATCGTTGATGCCCTCGATGAATGTGATGACCCACGCCTCGTCTCTGAACTTGTTTCGCTCCTTGTTCAACTCCTTCGCGACTCTCCCGCCCATTCCGTCTTCTCATAACTAGCCGAGCCGAGCCGTGGCTTCAGGCTCACTTTCGCCAGCCAGAAATTGCTACCCTGACTGTGCCTCTCCAAATCCATACCTTCAGTGCAGAGGATGTCATTCGATCGTTCTTGCAGCATGCCCTCGACGAAGTATACCAACAACATTTCCAAATCATGCAGCACTTGTCTCGTCCATGGCCACCACCAGAAGATCTCGACCGTATCGTCACCAAGGCGTCGGGCCTTTTCGTATTTGCCCTGACCGTGGTCAAGTTCGTTGGTGATCGCATGCACGACCCCGTACACCGTCTTCGAGCCCTCTTGGAAGACAAGACTTCCCGCGATACTGCGTACGCCGACTTAGATGCTCTCTATCTCGACGCCATCTCTGTTTTCCCGGACGCTGACACCGTTCGTCTGGTTCTTGGCATCGTCTACTGCATGCCTGTTCCAGTCCCTGTCGCGGCATTGCATAAACTGCTTGATCGACCGGATGTGGATGCGAGGATCGTCGTCCCTGCTCTTGCGTCCGTCCTCCTTTCGTCAGAGAATGGCGAACAGCCCATCCAATTCTACCATGCATCTTTTCGCGATTTTCTTGTATCCCCACAACGGTCGCGGAGGTACTATGTCCATCCGATCGTCTATCATCGACTCATGGCCCAGCTCTGCTTCAGGACCATGGTCAAGTCGTTGAAGCGCAACGTGTGTGGAATTGAGGATCCATCTCAGTTCAACCGTGACATACAGGATCTCCAAGAGCGTCGACAGGCGGCCTATGACGAGGCGCTGGTGTACGCTTGTCGGTACTGGGCGCACCACCTCACGCAGCTGCCGAGTAAAGGTGGCGTGTACGAAGGGCTTCTCGACGCTATGCAGGAATTCTGCAGCACTGCACTCCTGTATTGGATAGAGGTATTCAGTCTTTTCAATGACATGGAGAACGCTGTCGTGAAGCTCCGCTCCGGCGTGACTTGGATTAAGGTGTGCGCCTTTCCATTCGTCAGTCCTATCCCTGGTCTCACTAGATTCGACAGCCCCTGGGAGATGTCCCAAAAGATACCGCAACGCTGCTCGAAGACGCGCAACGGTTGGTTCTACTTTACAGGGAACCTATCTCTCAATGCGCATTGCACGTTTACCACGCTGCGATCTCCCTTGCTCCTACATCCAGCGCCCTCTACAGGACATATAAGCACGAAGCGGGGACTTCGTTCACGATCACTCACAACCAAGACGACGAGTGGTTGCCTTATCAGTATGCTATCGACATCGGCTCAATAAATTCTGTAGCATTCTCGCCCAGCGGTGACGTCGTCGCAACCGCAAGCGAAAAGCAAGGCGTCCAGTTGTGGAACGTCGTCACGGGAGGCAACGTAGCGAGCTTGGGGGATCGTTCAGCATCCTCTTTGCTTGTTCGCTTTTCAAGCGACGGTGGCTTCGTCGCAGCTGCATTCATTTTCCAACGGCATGGTCGCCGTCTGGGACCCCAGTGTGGGTAGGGAGCATCTCAACGACGCAGATCCACACAGCGATAAAATCACGTGTCTCGAGTTCTCTCCGGACAATGCGCTCCTCGCATCTGGTGCTCGAGATCATACGCTCCAGCTATGGTCGCTCGATACAGCTCAGCGTTTGCATAAGTTAGTTGCTCACGAGGGGCCAGTGACCTCGCTGGCTTTCACCAGCGATTCTCAGCGGCTATGTTCTGGGTCGGAAGACAACCTTCTCATCGTTTGGGATGCCAAGTCTGGCAAAGTGGTTCGCGGGATGATGGGTCATCGTGGGGCCATCAATGCGCTTTGTATCTCTAAAGATGGGAACATGATAGCGACAGCCTCCCAAGACAAATCCGTCAAACTCTGGGATTCCCGTTCAGGCACTTGTACACGCACGCTCGCTAAAGGGCACCAGAAAACGCTACGCTCGGTGCACTTTTTCGATGACGACAAACGGTTTATTTCCGCCTCTGATGCAACAATCCTCGCCAGCAATGTTTTGACCCGTAGATCATCATCGTCTGACGTCGCTGTTTGGGACTTGGGCAAGAACGTCCAGTCAATGATGGGTAATGCCCCAATTTCGCAAGCGAAAGTCCTCGGCCGGGGTCTCCCTGCATTCGTGCTGAAGAAGATGGTTGAATCTGATTATGAAGGGGATGAACTTTTGGTCGCATATTCATCTCAGTCTCTCGCAGCCGACACATGGTGTGGAACGCTGGGTTCCGCACTGACTACCCCCCCCTCTACATTCATCGCAATCCTACCTGACGGCACTTGCAATCTCCCCTGATGGTACCCGGGTTGCAGCTGCGACTTCTGTGGGCTCGCTGGAGATTTTGGATCCTACTGTACCTAGGAGAACGTGGGATGAAGAGATGAAGAGGGACCACGCTGCCCCACTCCTCATAGCAAATGCTGTGATATGCTCGCCGGACGGAGAGCGGTACCTTGTGAACTCCAGACTTGCGTGGTTCTTGGTCGACTCTCAATTTCGGCTCATCAAGAAAATCGACTTCGGCTTTGTCGAGTACGCACGAGATGATGAGGTCAAGCGGCCTGTGTTCTCGGGTGACTCGAGCACCTTTGCTTGGGCAATGTCAGACATCTGGGAGCGTCAAAACAGAACCTCAGTTCGCGTGCACGAGGCCGCTTCAGGGTCTCGAAATTGCGTTTTAATGGCCTCAAGAAGGTCCAAGCGTTCGTTCCGTCCCCAGATGGCAATTTAATTGCATGCGGTCATGAGGGTGGCATCACGGTCTGTGACGTCGGACAGGAGGTGAAGAGGACGATGAGCGTGGCGGACGATGTCTCGATTACCACATTAGCATTCTCCCCTGATTCTCGGTCTCTTCTGAGCGTCTCCAAGACAGGCCTCGTGCAAGTTTGGGATCCATCATCTGGCACGTGTCAGGCGACCATGCAAGGTCACGATTCACCTGCCACAGCCGTCGCTCTCGCGCCCTCGGGTGGAATGGCTGTCACTGGACACGAGAATGGGACCATTCGTCTCTTGTCTCCGTCGGCGTCGCTGTCGCACGACCTGGCCCCCAATGGACAGAAATTCACTGAAAAGATTGACTTTTCAAGTTTTCGGATGATTGCATCACCCTCACATGCAGGGCTGGCGACCGTACGGTATCGACATGGGCCATTCCTTCGCAACTCTTTTTATCTACTCCAGAAGATGATGACAAAAAGGTTTCGTGCTCCCTCTGTGACCAACAAGACGACTCAGACGCACCCTCCAAATCGCTCCCGCACCTACTTTCCCAGTCCGATAATCACTTCTCCGACTGCTTCCTCCGGACGACCTACGCACTGCGCAAAGATGGCTGGGTGTATAGAGATAACAAAAGGCTGTTTTGGCTCCCACAACACATGCGGCCTTCGGAAAAGGGTAAAGACACGTTTTCAGCGTTGAATAACAGAATGATGATTCTGTCCCACCGATCACGTCCTCTTTTCCTGAATGTCCACAGTAACACGTGAAACAAGAAATGCTCCCTCTTTATTTGGTTTAGTACCCTTGACGTACATATGTATGGAAAGCCTCTTATAATATGACCGCCCACTCGAGACCCGAATACAAGTGTTCCCCGCACTCATCCACCAGTACCCCCGCCCCAAGACACACCTCTTGCCTCAACGCCAGAGAAAACTGAAGTGGACAAGAAGGCAGCCTCGGCGGCGAGATATGATTCGTATGTTCCTCGAAAAGCGTACGACCATTGTTCTCAGTCCTGATCATAAGTCGATACGTGCACAAGTGGACTGTGGACTGTGGCCACTTGGACCGAAAGTTGACCAGGTGGAGATTCGGAATGCTGACATCTAGGTCGCTCGTACTGGCAACACCGTCACGTCGCTGCACCGTTTTTTTGATAACAATCGACGACACGGTTTGTAGGATTTCGCTGCCCAGATGTTCGACCCGCCCCCTGGTCGTTCACTACAAAAAATTTGCAGCGATGGCGAACGTCTATAACACATAAATGATCAACGTTCGTTCTTGAGTTGGAATTAGCCACCGACGTTCGCTCCTCCTCGTTTGCTATCAGATTGGAGTGGTGCTGCCAGGGAGCTGGATGATCGATGACAATAATGTCGAGTCGCAAGTGGCGGATCTGAGCGTGCTCCGTACTGCTGTTGCGACATCATGCGTCAATTTCTGCCTCACCATACGCTGACTGGATCCACGGAATCAAATATCTAACAAGCCCTTCGTAAGCTAGCAGGAGAACCTGCCAGCGAGGACTTCAGGCGTTGTTGCGCGATAGACGTCACGTCATCGTAACTCAGGTACAGCATCGGTCCTCCCAATATATGCATGACTTCAGTCCTAGCACACACCTTTGTAAATTCCAAGGGATCATCATCTCGGGCGCGAGAGCACCCAAGATGTTCTTGTGGTCGCGTCGTAGACTTGTGCGGGAGTTCGCAGTGCCAAGTCGCCTCTGGATAAGTATGTCGCAGACCAGATATTCACCCAATGACCACTGACCAGGAATTGCTCAGGGCAATCTCCGTCACTTCCTCGATAACAGAAGTACCATTTCCAAAACAACCAAAAGAAGCCTCCCTGGGTCACGCTCCTGTGTTGGTCGACAGGGATATAAGTCGGTGGAAGGGTCGTGGGGAGCACGCGCGCTCAATTTTGCAGCATCTGAACTCGCAACATATCTGAACCTCTGCCTAGTATATCAAGGAGCCCAAACAGCCGAGGTTACATACCACTTGTGCGCGTGTGGACTCACGATCAGAACCGATATCGACGGTCGTACACTTCTCGAGGAGCTGAGGTGCCCTGTTTCGGCGCCGATCCCCCGAAGTCTCCGTAGAGTTTGATTCGTCCAAAAAGCAAAAGGTTGGTTCAACTAAGTTGACTTCGTCTTTAATGTGAGTACTGGAGATCTGGACTTGGTTGTGAAGAGTACGATGGTAGAAGCTGGCCGAAAGTTTGATCGCTTCCTACGCGGATCATTCAAAGTGCAGATAGAATGAACATCGCGTAGCTCCTCAGGCCTCAGGAGTGTGTCGTGGCTTTTGGACCAGTTCAGTCTTGGGATTTGAAGCTAGTTAGAGACTTTGTCTTCAGAAACGATGGAGAAGCTGGGTAGCACTTGTTGTGTTAGCTCTCGCTGACCTTCGTAGGATACCACCTGGTTAGCGAGGCTACGCTGCTGCGTCCGCTATCGGTAAACTGCCCATTCAGAGTCTCAGGCTCTTGTTATCTATCTTCAACGCGGTTATCATTCACGTTATGGGTCGCATCGAGGCTGATCGAGCTTTTAACCAGCAATAATCTTAAGGTGAGGGCGGTCGGGTCGAAGTCAAGGCAATGTCTACCTCGTGCCCAAATTTGGGTGCACCTCACCTTGCGGCAACACTAATTCATACCCAGCTGCAAGCCAAACATAACCAAACAACTACCCAAACTCCATCGAGGGTCATCTTCATCGCCGTCGACAGCGTCAACGCCTCAAGATCAAGACTATCGCAAAAGTGCGTGCGTTCGTCATGCTAGTAAAATATCGGTTCGGTGATTTCCAGGCATACCAGGACACTGTCTGGTATCTCCTGGCGACGGATTCCCGGTCTTTGGTGTGGATGGATGCTGATGGATCACTATCATCTAGATGGGACTTCAAGAATTCCAGGTCGTTGGGCGCCATCTCCCCACCGAGTTGGACCCCACTCCTAAAATATACCGCATGCGCATCTTCGCCCCCAACGAAGTGGTCGCCAAGTCACGGTTCTGGTACTTCCTCAGGTGCGTCCTTCCGCCCAATTGTCGAGTACAATCTAATACCCCCTCAGGCAATTAAAGAAAGTCAAGAAAGCCAGTGGTGAAATCATTGGTGTCAACGTTGTGTGTATCCCTTGCAGCCGTTCAAGAGGCAGGCGGAATGGGATTGCTGATGGTCGCATTTTCGACCCTGTGTATTTTCTATAGATCCACGAGAAGAAGCCCTTGAAGGTCAAGAACTTCGGTATCTGGTTGCGTTATGACTCGCGTTCCGGAACGCACAACATGTACAAGGAATTCCGTGAGCTCTCCCGTGCAGACGCTGTCAAGGCTTTGTACCAGGACATGGCTGCCAGGCACCGTGCTCGTTTCCGGTCGATCCACGTACGTTCTCCTAGACACGACAACGGCTTGGAGCTGGTTTTGACTGGACAATTCTAGATCCTCCGCGTCGTCGAGCTCCAGAAGTCAGATGACGTCCGCCGCCCGTACATCAAGCAGTTCCTCGTCCCTAAACTCAAGTTCCCTCTCCCTCACCGGGTTGAGAAGGCAAAATCGACCTTCGTCGCACACCGTCCCTCGACGTTCTGATTCAGATAGTGTCAGAGGCTATGGTTCTTCACGGATTATATTTCTACGGGCCATGTATTCAACTTTAGTCGTCATATCGTTGGACGATACGTCTATGCAACATGAATTCCATGCATGCATGCACATAAACATGAATGGATCCTCGAACGATTATTTCTTGTCTCCTGTTATGTGCAGTGCCATCATTTCAATTTCCTCATCCAAACTTACACAGGTATTGTAACCTCCCAAGAAACATCGACTACCAAGGAATGAAAGGATACATTTCCTTCTTGGGACCCAAACGGTTTGTCCATCCTCATCCGTTGATTGAACTACACTTCGACCTTCGGGTCGATTGCTGGCTTCACACACGGTTATGCCGGCACTGAGCACAGGCCAACATCTCGCATCCCCGACAGCGCTGAGAAAAACAAACCATGAGCTCATCCCCAATTCACCTCATTCCACGTATGCTAACGGGGGGCACTCACGTAAATATAATTCGGAAGATCAGCACGACAGCTTTCACATCGTCCCTCACCCCTCCGGTACAGCCAGTCCCCATGGTCGCAGTCATGGTTTACCCTAAGTCTCTCCACCGTCTCGTGAATCATGCGCTGTCGCGCAGTCTCCCCTTGATCCCCTTCAGCACTTTTCAACGAAGCCTGAACCACATCCTCGCGGGCTTGTCCAGATGAAGATGCAGGTGACCCCACTACGGTCGCCGTTCGTGTAGCGGGAGGCTGAGGCGGCGGTGGCCGGCGAGCAACTTGTCTCCATTCTGGAACAGGGGCCAGGAATCTTTTAGGAGGCACAGGAGGCCTTGTGGGTTCGATTGCAGCAGGAACTCGCTGGTCCGTTTGAACGACAGGAGCTGCCTGCCTCCATTCAGGAACAGGGACTCTTGTAGGGATGTCGACGGCGGGTAAAGGAGGCCTTGTGGGTCCGATCGCAGCAGGAACACGCTGGTC